>JAOQML010051024.1:0-10314 GCA_027568935.1 Erythroxylum urbanii
TTCTTAACCAATTCTATACATTTTATTATTATCAAAACATAGAAGGATTTTATTTGTCAACCACCATTGGTCCAACAGAACCTAATAGCAAAATTCATAAATTGATAATGCAATCCTAGGAACTTTAACTAGAAATATTTCAGTTAATAACCCTGTGGATTAGTTGTTAGTAGTCTCGCGAGAGTTATCAACATAATATAGGAATTTTTATGGTCCAATAGTCAATAAAATAATTGCATGATAAAAGATTAATTATTTAATGATTTTTTGGGGAATTCATCACCTAGACACTAATCTTTGATATTGAGTTTTTCAAGCAATTTCCTTAGTCTTCTACAATTGTTATTTTTGCCTATTTTATTTTAATTAGTTATCTTTTATTTTTAGTTAAAATTCAAATATCTAATTCGTAGGTTAGAAAATAGGAGAAAGGTAACTACTAGTAATTACTGTCATTGTGGGAATGACTCGTACTTACCTGTGCTAGATACAGTTCTACTGTGCACTTACGGTTAGTTCAAATATTGGCCTTAATCATAGCCAATCATTTAACTCTCTTAACATTCTCTCACTCTCAATAAATTCTAGAACAACCTTAATCACCATACCTCTTGCCATATTTTAGGCATTTTAAAAGAAAGAAAAAAAAGCTTTAATACTATTAGGCCCTAAACCCTTGCTTGGGTTCATGCTAAGTAAGGCATTTCATACATCTATTTCAGTAAAAGTATATCAACTTGCTCTTTACTAAGACACAAAATAATGAAAAATATAATTATATGCATAGAAGGAGATAATTTGGTGGCCTTACTTAAAGCTCCTTAGAAATATTTGAGGGTCAACTCCTTAAAGGCCTCTTAAAAAGTGTAGGTTATTCCATCCTCATTTGGGGGAGAAACTATCATGTTATAATTCCTCCATGATACCATTATTGCGTTGTTTGCTTCCTTTTAGGGTTTGCATCTTATGTAAAGCATTTATTTGACTTTTTTTCCTTCAATATATTTTTAAACTCCAAATTTTTTTGGGAAGTTCCAATAATAGTGGTAATGTATTGTTTTCCTTTAAACTAATAATTTTTTTGTCATTTCTGTCTTCGTACCATAGTCATTCCTTTATTTTATCTTCTAGTGGAAAATAAATTTTTATGTAAAATCTATGTTTGATGTATCAAAAAGTTGTGAAAATGTGTTAGAGTGTTAAGGATATATAGTTCTTATCTTTCAAAAAAAATCAATGAGAACATATTAATTAGGATAATTTTTATGATTTGTATGGTGTCGAATATTTTTAACTCGATTTTCATAAATAATGGTAATCTAATGTTGCAAAAAGCTTTTTTTGTTAGAGGGGGTGTGGAGAGTGTATGTTTATAATAATTTAGTGGCATATTTTATACAATATGATGATATTATAGGTGTATTGTAGTGGTATATAATGTTACTTGACATATATGTTTGTATTCTTAGAGTCCACAAAGGAAGATAAAGCTATTATGAAATAACTATTTCATTTATAACAAAGTGAAAAGAAATTCATAAACTTTGAGTTAAAAGAATAACTAACAAATGCTATGAGTTAATACAATACACGACTGAAATGATACTAAAAATAAGGCTAAATACGGCTTGTACAATACGTTTAGGAACCGATGATACCAAAATAGGAAGCTTAAGAGTTAATTAAGAAAATAGGAAAATCATATTGCTATATGATTTTCCTATGTTCTTAATTAACACAAGGTCAAGCCTAAATGTAAACAAAGGAACAAAAATGACAAGTTGGATTAAGGATTGTTAATAATTAAAAAAGAGCATAGAATGGAGCTAGATAACAACATTAGGGAAAATTCCCAAACGTTGTCATTTATGTAGCATTTTTTAACAAGGCCTTTTTTAGGCCCTACTTACTAACTAGGATGCACATTTGGTAAGGTGTCCATAAAAAACATTTTAAAAAATCCTAAAGTGGATTTTTTAAAAGGGAATTTGACAAAACTGTCAAGTTTTAGGGTATAAAATTAATATTTTGCAAAATATTATGGTTCATTTTGAATGTTTTGAAGCATTTAGGTTAGATTGAATTTTGGTGAAAATGTTAAAGGTCTAATTTGGTCCCTTTCTTGAAAATTATCTCAATAAAATTAAATTATTAAGTTATTAAGTTAAATACAATCACTATATAAAATATGTGTTGCATACGTTTACAAGTCTTTAAGTGGTTTTTGTTCTTATTAGATATTATTAATTTCATAAAAAGCAAGTGTGCCTAGAAAATGATAAATAATTATAAAATTTTTACCATTCAAATAATTAGTAAATTAATATATTGAAATAAAATGAGAATATTTGTCAATCCAAAATATTGTAATTCTTGGATATATTAACCAATAAAAACATGATAAGTGCAAATTGGTGATATCAACCATTTAAAATAAAAGGTTTTTAAGTTCCAAATTTTTTGAAAATAAATATTAATATATTTGTGGAAGATATACTACCTAGAGACTTAAATAACAATATTTGAATTTTGTGACCAATGTTGAACCTTATTCAAGTTCGAATATGTTTTCAACAATTAAGCGCTTTAAGATTCATTTGAAATTACGTTTTGACATATTTAATAAATATCTAACCTAAGTTTTAAAAATAAAATAAAATAAGTCTTATCAAATTCAAGCCTTAAGATGTTTTTAAAAGAGTAAAAGATATTTACTTCTTCTTTAGTTTTCCCATTTTAACTAAAACTTTTAAGATTTAAAAATATTAAGAAGTTGCCCTACTTACCTAATGTTTCTTTGAATTCCATCCATTAATTTCCTCTATTAAAAATGTTTTTTTGGAAATTAATAGGAATAAATTTCTAAAATGGGATAACAAGTTTACACCAATTTCACAAGATGCAATTGATGGAGAGTTCTACTTACTATCAAGCTAAGTATATGTAAGAGATCTAGTTGAAACTGAGTTTATAAATGAACTTATATTACTAGAGGTAAGATTGGATCATTTGCTTAGGAACAAATTTTGGAAGAGCAATTGGAAGTTGAAAATCATCAATTTTTTATTATTATTGAGGGATAATTCTCTATGAAGATGATACTTTGGTACTATACATTAAGTTAACCTAATTGATAGTCAAGTACTTTCTTATTTAATTAATCAAATCTTGAGGCACTTTGCATTTGATTTTATCATTGCTTTAGAATAACTATAAGTTTTTTTCTCTCTGTATCGAGTACATAGCACTATTGAATGATGTTTTGTAAGCTATTATTTCTCCCTAGTTTAGTCTTCCATCTTTGCAAACCAATTAATAAACTCTATTGACTTGTGAAATTCTTCTTCAGCTTACACAATAATTGAATGATATTCCATATATGAGCAGAAATGTCATATAAGAAGAACTAGTGTTATAGATTTTTTTATAGGATTTACAAAGGTAATAAACTTGAGAGAAGCTGAGAAGATTCAATCTATCCAAAGTGGCAAGTTTTTGTTTAAATACTAACCACATGAAAAATGAGACTTTCTGTTAAGCTTTATTGAACTAGATGGAGTTGGACCAATCTATTTTCTAGAGCTATGATAGAAAAATACTCCTACAAGAGTAATTGAATAATGATCTTAATGTATCCTTACTTTTATAATTAGCTCTATAATCAGGTTCAATAGACTGGATCAAGGTAGAGCTTATATAATCATTTAACCATTCTTTACCTTTAATAGATAAAGAATATTTGGCATTAGATTTGTTCTATTAAGAAGGCCTATTTTGCTATAGTTGTCTAACCATAAAGAAGTAGACTTGTCCCAATTTTGTAGGATATGTCTTTGTAAATTTGTTCCTTTTGTTTAAGTAGTTGAGTTATAAACTAATAAGTAGCGGATTTACTTCTTACCCCTAAAAACTTTTACCATTTAATAAATAAGTATAGATCCATTTTACTAAAGGATTCTTTGCTAGCTAGGATTCTTTAAATTCTTCTTATCATTAGGACTTTGATAAAGATAGAGAATGAGTGAGGCCCTATTCCTTATGCATCCTTTAGCATATAAATATTAGATATCTTATTTTGATAAGGTATTTTTTAGTTCATCAAACTAAAGAAACCATTTCATCATCTTCTTAATTAATGGACTTAATCAAACATTTGGATAAAAATATATGGGAGGAACAAAATATATACATAGATTTGAGGATATGATTAATAAGTTGCAATCTACTAGTTCAGGAGAGACATACACCAATGGCAAATTCATTTTAGAATCTTTTCTGAGAGAGGGGTGCAATCCTTGAATATTATCTTTTTGGTATATAGGATAACCATCTTACTTGATGTTTGGCACTAGCTGATACAATCAAGTAGCTCTTCTCCTTATTGATTCATAATTATGAGATCTTTTTAAAGGTCTATAGTGAACATGTTAACAAGCTTACTAAATTTTCATGATCTTTAGAGAAGATAAGCAAATCATAAGCAAATAAAAGGCTGAAAATATTTACTTGCACTTCAAATGGAACTTAAAAAAGTTGTCACACTTGATATTATGATCTATCATCCTAGTGAGAGTTTCCATACATAGGATGAAGAGATAAGGAGATAAATAATCTCCTTGTCTTATTCCCATTTTTTCCCTTTAAATAGATATGTAGGCTCACCATTAACCAGAATACAAAAGAAAGTGGTAGAGATACATTGATCAATAAAATTGATAAACATATAAGGGAATCTAAAAGCTTCAAGAATATGTAGTATTAAATTCCAATTTGATGAGTTAAAGGCTTTACAGTTAACTTTTACTACATATTTCTTATTTAAACTTTATTTGCTATAAGACTTAAATAATTCCTAAGTAAATAACAAATTATCACCAATCAATCTATCTTTAATAAAGGCCCTTTAAGATTAACTGATGAGTGACTTAATGAAAAGATTCAGCCAAGAAGTAAGGAACATGGAAATGATTTTATGAATGGTGTTTCAATAGGTAATAGGTTTGAAATCATTAAGTGAGCTTAAGTTGGCTAATAGAAGTTATATTGATCTCCCAAAGCATTTTTCCTTTTTTAAAGAATTTTAATACAGTCTCACTAACAAAATCTTTGATGTGAGGCCAAGATTTTTTAAAGAAAATTTCATTTGAACAATTAGGTCCTACGGACTTACCAGGTTTTAGGTTGATGAAAACTTTCTTTACATCTCTGCATTAAAAGGATTATAAGAAAGTTTAGCTATCAGAGATGAAGGATTTAAGGAGCAATCCAAAGGAAGTTCCATTATCCTGGGGGCCAAGTGTACTATGGAAGTATTCATAATCTTTAAGCCTGATTTCTTCTTGTATGAATATCCATTCTACTTGAGTAAGGAGAAAATTCTATTAGTATTTCTTTTGGAAATTTTTTTCTTATGGAAGAATTTAGAGTTTCTATCCCACTCCTTAAACTATAGAATTTCTTGTTTATGACTGAGAAGTAGAGATGTCAAAAAAGGCCCAACCAGGTCTGTAAAAAACGACGTCATTTTTTACATTTTTCATTTAAAAAATATATGATAGGGCCGGTCGGGCATGGGCCAGGCCACGACCCGGTCAGCCAATGGTCGGGTCAGGCCATGGGTCGACCTAGGGTGGCCCGTGGTGCCTTCGGCCAGGCCGAGGAGGCCTAGGAGCAGCTCGGGCAGTTCGACTCATTGACATCTATTGAGAAGAGAATTATATAACTCTAAGGTCTTGTTGTACTCAAATTTAGATGTTTTCTCCTTCATATGTTTAATGGAATCTATAGTACCAGGTTAAGTTCCTTCTAAATTGATTTGAGTTTCTTTTTAGCAACGTCAAAAGCCAATTGGGTGTTATTAAGATTTTTTTTATTTAAAATCTTGAGCTTTTTTTCCACCATTTGGAGCTTCTTCATGCATATTAAGAATTTATGCCCAACAAAGTTATAATAAAATCCATTAGAGATAGCTTCCTTAAACTCCTTAAACTCTACAAGGTTGTTGCTAAAGTAAAAGAGGGCTTTCGTAACCTAACTTGATAAAAAGTTTTGTATGATAATAGGCAATGATTAGAGCATAAGGGATTATTAGATGTAGCTTTAATTTCTGGAAACTTTCTTAACCAATCCTCACTCATATGTGCTTCATTTAGCTTCTTTCTAATGTGTCAATCGCTACTTTATTTATTAATCCATGTATAAAAGTTCCCTTCAAAATTAAAATTAATTGCTTTAATATGGTTCACAAAATTCATAAATTCATCACTATAACTTCTCAAACAGTTTTCCCTTCAGCCTCTGAGTAGTGTAAGATACTATTATAGTCCTTTAGGATTAACCATGGTGAATTTACAAAAAAAAATATATATATATATATAGACTTGAGTTTTCCACACAGAGCATTCTCTTAGAAAGCACGGTTTGAATGATAAATAAAAGTTATCAAGAATTTAAGTTTTTCTTAAATCAAGGAAGTTGAGAGGTGATTTACTTGATCAGAAGCATCAAGTTGAGAAATTTCAATACATGTTAGGTGATAATGTATGATTATTCTTCTATAGTGGTGGAATTGGCAGTTAGAGATTATCCCCTAAAGATTCTCCTAAAACTAATTTTTTTCATTTATTAAAATTAAGTTTTGTCTCTAAAATTCATGTAAGGATAAAATTTATTTTAAAAAGGAAATCCATGAGTAACCGTTTTGTATAGGGCAATTAATGCTCCTCATATTCTAAGAGATTATAGATCTTAAGAGGGAGGTTGATTCTTAGAGTGCTTTTTCCTTTTTGATCTTTTTTTTGTTATCTAGTTTGAAGTCTCCAAATCCATCAATGCTTCCTTTCTGTTTAAATGGGACTAAACCCTTAGGGCTTTCCTCATCACGATCTATGGAGCTTAATATATTACTAACATTTAAGGAGAGTAAGATAGGAGCTTATAATGTCGACATTATAGTGGGGAAGAGTAACTATGATTGTCATTATTAATGACCTCTAATGTAGGAATAACTAGCTCACTAATCTTAATTACAACTTGATCCTTACTCAAAGAGTTTATTCTAATCTCCTTCACAACTTTTGTTCCCATAAGTTCCATATAATCTCCTCTTTAGAAGAATCTACTAGTTGGTTTCCATTTTTTTCCTTACTGAGCTAAAGAGGGCCTCCATTAGTATGAGACCTTGACTGAGTTTTCATAAAAATTTTTATTTTCTCTAAGTCTTAAAAGAGGGATAATCTCTGACAACTCCGACTTTACATCAACTAGCACACAAAGCCTAATATAGCCTACCCTTTTCATTGAGGTAGCAGCTTCATCCATTTATAGAGAGTTTTCAATGTAACAAGCTAGGTCACTTAAGTCCTTTATAGACTAGTATTTTAAGGGGATATTGTGGATATTTATCTAAAAAGGCACCTACCTTTGCTTTACTGTTTCTAAGTGAAATCCAAATTGCCAGAGTTATAGAAAAATCGGCATACTTTTAAAGTGCCAAGGGTCTGCCTCGATGATTTTTTAAGCCTCTGGAATCATGTGAAAGAAAAAAAGAAATTATCTTTATTAAGGAGCAATTCTTTCGACCCCAAGGTCTTATGTTGATGCCTAGCCTAAGCATGGATTGTGGGAAGGCTAGTTTCTTTCTTAAAAAAATCAAATAATGTAGTATTCCATTTGCTAACTCCTTAAACCACCTTTAGAGGACCAGCTACTACAGGGCATCCCTCTAAGCTTGATGGAGGACTATAGTGAAGGTTGCCAAGAGAAGACTCTCCTAACACTTAATTCTAGCTTAGTTTGGCTTTTGGTCCAGGGAAAGAATTGACATGTTAAGGCACAATCGAATACTAAAAAGGATGAAGGAAGGAGAGGGAGAAGCTAAGTTTGGAGAGTCAGAAGCAGGTTGAGACAAGCTAGGTAGGGGAATCAAGGAGTGAGGGGAGGATGAGGAAGAGGAAACATAGAGGGAGGTCTTAATTGGAATATAAGGGAAAGGGAAGCTTAGGGCTTGAAGGGTAAAGATTTTCAAGAAGACTGAAGGGCTAAGAAGTAATTTCCACTGGTGAGTAAACATAAGCTAAAAAGGCAATAAACTAGATTGAGAAAGAAACTTTTTAAAAAACAATTCTAAAAAGGTAAGATAAAAAGGTGGGAAAGGGCTAAGCAAATAGTGGGATCACTAGAGCTTGGGAAAGCTTTGAGCTGGAGAGCTCACAAGGTAGACCAAAATTAAAGAAACCTAAAAGTTTCTAAGAGAGGAGAGGCAAAAGAAGGAGACAAAGTAGGAGGAAGATGGGTGAGAGCAGTGTTGTGTCTAGTTTCTATTGCTTTTAATTGCCTTCATATCTTGATTTTGGTTACAAATCCTTGTGTTTTAATCAAATGTGAGATAAATTGAGTAGAAATGGTGTGAATATTGCATGAATGTTAATTGGATTATTTTGTAAATTTTAGATTAAGGTTAAAGGGAAAGTAATGTAAATTTTGCATGAAAAATAAATAAAAAAGAAAAATGATGACAAGTGTCACCATTGTGACAAAGTGCCCTCACAAGGGAGACTTAACTTGTCACTCTCTTGACCCCCATGACCTATTTGTTTTCTTTAATTTATTAACTTATCATGTGTCATGTACAGGGGTGACGGCACAAAAACCTAAACCTAGATAAGGCTACAAATAGAAAGGATAGGACGGTAGCGGCGACATCATTTCATCATAAACTCTTCATTCATCATTCTACACAGATAGACAAATTTGGGAAGAGAGGGATAGAGAGAAAAAAGGGAAGACGTGAAGAGAAATAGAGAGAGTCAATGAAGAAGAAGAGCAACAAAGGTTAAGGCAGTGGAAGCATTCAGTTGTATAGGTTAACATCAACCAGAAGCAGAAGGCGAAAGATAATGCAAAAGGATTGAGAGTTGCACGAGCCAACTGCGACTCATTCATACGACAACCTTTGTTTGCTTACTATGTTCCTTATTTGTTGCATTGTTCTCTGTTGTTAACTAGATTTCTTATTCTATTAGATTAACTGAACCCATAATCTATAGCTTTTTACAGTTTATCTTGGTTATTTACTTAGTTTACTGCTTAAATACTTCACTTATACTGATAAAGATGAGATTAAAGTGTTAAATGATGATGAATCTTGTAACATCTGTGATGGGCTAATCTCTTTTCTTGAGAATTAATGTAGCTATTTAGTCGACTATGCATGATTGAGTTATAGTTTCATTGTCTTATCGTAGTGGTTTCTAAGCCAAATGGATGTAATAACATGACCAAACTTTACATCATTTTAGTATTAAACGAAGGACCGAGAGGAGAAGTTTAATATGAAACTAGAAACTATAAACAATTAGGTTATGGATTAGAAATATATTAACTTAAATGATAATTAGTAGTCCAGTTTCCATAATTAATTCAGACAATAACTTATTGAATGCGAAAGCTAGATTTAGTCTACTATTTGAGTTGATCTTAGAATCCGACTATTAATTTTAGTAAAAAAATTATCTAATCATTTCCTCTTAGTCATGCATAGGAGATTAAATTAGTGAAGTTAATTCTTAAGAGTCTTCTATTTCAATTAATCTATTCGTCTTTGCTTCTGGTTGAACCGTTTAATTTTCAGGCTATTTTATGACTTTCTTTAAAAGCCTTCACACAATAAATTGGGATAGAATGTTTATGACTGCTTCTGTTTTTATTTTTTGTTCAAGATTAATTTGAATGGACCAATTTCACCTCCGTGGGAGAAGATCCTAAGTAATCACTACAACTACCTCGTATACTTACGAGTTGGATAGCCTAGGTAATTTTTAGAACTTTTTAGGTAACAACAAGTAGGGCTTAGTTGAAGTTGTTAAAGAAAGCTTTAAGATCAATTCCATATCTACCCAAAATACAAATGAAAAGGAAACTAAAGACAATGAAGATTTTAAGAGCTAAACTAGAAGACTAAGTAATGAAGGAAGAAACATATTGGGAGATCTGGAGTTTAGCTAAGGAGAAGAAGAGAGAAATGAGATAATCTCTCACTAAAGCCACTTTTGTTAAGATAACAAAGAGTCGTGTGTTAAAAATGTTAACAAAAGACACATTTAACATATTTGATTTACTTCAATAAATTAAAGTGGACAAGTGAGAGTTGTTCAAAAGTTATCCAAACCATACAAGTAATGTGTTAAAAAATTGATTTATTGATTAATCATATTTAGTTATTAATATTTATATTAGAACATATAATAAAATCTATAATCTTTTTACTTAATATCTAATTACTTTAATTACTATTTTTTAAGTGAATTAGCATAT
>JAOQML010051052.1:0-10314 GCA_027568935.1 Erythroxylum urbanii
TTTTATATTAGTTTAATTATTTTATTAGTTTATCAAGCATGAAAATAAATTAGAAGAAATTTTTGGAGTTTGATATGTTATATTATGGATTTTGGTAAGGTGGTACAAAGTAAATGAAGGAGTTAGTAGGAATTTCATGAATAAGGAAGGGCAAAGATTGGAAACTCAAAAAGTTGTCTTAAAATAATAAGACAAAAAGAAAAGAAGAGTCATGAGTGTTAAGGAAGAAAATAAGGAGAAAATCGTTGAAGAACCTAGAAGGGGAGAAGGAGACACCAAAGCCAGGAAAAAGAAAAGAGAGAGAAGAAAAAGGAAAAGCTTAGGTGAGTTTTTGTCTAGTTTTTCTTGTTTTGATAGCTTAAGGAAGTAGAAAAAGTAGGTTGTATGTGAAGAAAATGAAGAAGGAGAAGGAAGTGGAGAAACTAGGGTTTATATGATGAAGGAGAAGAAGAAAGAAAGAAAGAAGAAGAATAAAAGAATGGTGTTTCTTTAGATCTGCATATATCTGAGTTTTTCTAGTTAGATAGAATCAAGAATAAATCAAGTCAGAGTTTATTTATGGATAGCGTGTAGTTTCATGCATGTATGTTAATGAAATGAAATATGTTTGTCTTAGGTGACCAAGAATACTGACAACAAGAGCAAGGAGAAGACTAAGCTTGATCTTGGAAAATATCAAGTTAAATAGGTGGGCAATATATTTATAGTTTTATGATGATGAGCTAAGATTTATGAGTATGTATGATAACTATGCTTGTTTTATTTTCTGTAAATGTATATCATATGGTTTTATGAGGATTTAGTACTTTGTGTTGATGAAAAATAGAAAAAGTTAAGAAACATGAAAGCATAAATATATTATGATATGAATGTGCATGGAAAAATATGTTATGTGGGCGAGAGAGAAATCCGTTTCGTTAGTCACATGCTCGTTGACCTATAGCCTTCTCCCGGCTGCCCGCTTGTGGCCACGAGATCCTGAGAAATTGGACTCGTTTCATTTCACGGTGTAAACTTCTGTTTCGCCATTTCGCTCCATGGAACTCTCGAGCTATTGTGTGTGCATTGCATTTTTGAACATGTTAAGTATTAATGTATTTTGAATGTTATGATTGACTAAAATTTTCAGCCCATTTGTTTTGTGATTATATGTTGTGTTATGGATGATATTGTGTAGTGTATGGTTCATTATCACTGGCTATAAATGTATTAGCCACTGAGCTGTGTAACTCAACCCCTTTTTCTTCCCTCCTCAGGTGCAAACCAAGAAGACAGTGACCCCTGCAAGGCATCGAAATCTCCTCATTAGTTAAAGACATTCGGACTAAGTCAGTCCTGTAATAGCACATTTGGCATGTCAGCATGGAACATTTTGTATTTTGAATTAAGTTGATGTGTAATATGGTTTGGAATAACTCTGACAATATTTTCCAAACGAATATAATGAAAGTTAAAGTTCATGGTATGATTTTTTTTATTTGAAAGACTTAGATAATGATATGTGTATGTGCATGTTTAGTTTAATGAGTGTGCCAACGGTTGTTAGTCTTAGAATTGCTCGTAAAAGTGGGAAAGATTGCATGTGAAAAACACAGACAAAAGGAATCGTCTGTGATGACGTCAGAACACAGAGGCAAGAAGGAATAGAAAGGAAGAGTATCATCTGTGCTGACGTCAGAACACAGAGGTAAGAAGGAATAGAAAAGAGGAGTATCGTCTGTGCTGACGTCAAAACACAGAAGCAAGGGAAAATATTAAGGAGAAGTATCGTTTGTGCTGACGTCAGAACACAGACGAAAGGATGAACTAAGAGTAAAAGGATCGTCCGTGAGGACGTAAGAACACAGAGGATAGACCACAGACGATAAGGAGTCAACACAGAGGATAAAGGTCAACTACAGAGGATGGAACATAGAGGATAGATTATAGGCCAAGGGTTATAAGAAGGAGTTAAGAAGGGATAAGAAGAAGGAGTTAAGAGGTTATATGGGTTGAAGGATTTGTCTGTGTTACTGTTCATATACTTCGTCTGTGGTACTGTTCTCAGACGAATGAAATCGTCTATATTACTATTTCTACTCTTTGTCTGTGTTACTATTCATAGACGAATGAACCTGTTCATAAACTCCTTCTGAGTTTTGCTTGTTCTATATTTACCTATACCTATCTTCTGTCCCATTATTGAACCCTTAGATGATAGAGTCAGACTCAGATGTCTTCATAGAAGTTGTAAATTTTGGAATCCTCTTTTGAACCATATAAAGAACACCCTGATCTGATTCCTCTAGAGAAAGTTATGGCAATTAGAAAACGTCGTCTGTGTCACAGACTTCGTCTATGTTACTGTTCACGGACTTTGTCTGTGTTATTACTCGCGCTGTCGTCTGGGTTACTGTTCACGGTTATCTTCTGTCCCATTTTTGACCATCCAAAAGATATAATTGACCTGCGAGGTCTTCATAAAAGTTATAGTTCTTGAAATCCTCTTTCAAACTAGCCAAAGAAACTCATATTTGGTTGACTATAGCAAAAGTTATGTCGGTAACCCTGAAGCATGTATATGTAAAGTGGGGACTCGCCAACGCTGTTCTTTGAGGTTCTTCAGGTTGAAATGAATAAATGGATAGTTGACGAGTAGAGTTGAATTAAGAAGGAGAGTTGTTGAAGGCAAGTATGAGTGATGAATATGCAAAATAAGTATGCGACAGTGGTGACATCGGAGAAGAGAAGATAAAACGATAATGGTTAAGGTGTTCGCTTGAGAGATAAATTCACGTATTAGGTTATGCTGGATGCAAGTTGGACTTCGGAAATAGGGTTTAATGCTTTTGATATCAGAGTAAGCACGAGTTAGACTCCGGAGACGGGATCCAACACAAAAACCTGGAAAATCTGTGAAAAAACCTTCAGATTTTTCCTGGGCTAAAAAAGTCTAGATTACCAATTCCACTACTAGATTTTAGTTTCCAAATATGCCCCATGATACATCGATCGGGCCTGTAGTGATCTTGGATGATTATATCACTGATAGTCTTCACCAGTGGACTAGTTGCTTAGTCGAGTTCTTTTTTAGACATAATATGCCCTTTCTCGCTATGCAATCTATTGCGATGCGGGCATGGAAGTCGCTTGGTCTCGAGGATGTTATATCCACAGGCATCGGTTTCTTCCTTTTTCAGTTTAAGGTAGAGGAGGCTTTACAGTCGATCCTCACGTAAGGCCCATAGACTTTCAGTGGGAAATTCATGGTCCTACAGTAGTGGCACCCTCATTTTGTATTTGACAAATCCTAGGTTTCTAGAGTGCTGGTTTGGGTCCGATAGCATGATTTACCGCTCCCTTTATGGAATAAGTGGTACCTAGCCCTTCTAGCCAGCCAGATTGGTCAACCCCTCAATTGTGATAGGCACACTTCTGACAGGACACGCTTTTCATTTGCCAGATTTTGTGTAGAGCTCTCTGTTGCAGTTGAACCTCTTCATGACATCGAGATTGTTAGTGGTATGAGTGGCGATTTGATCCGTGTTCGAGTTGAGTATGAGTGGACACCCAAGCGGTGTTCCAAGTGTAGTGTCTTTGGCCATTCCTGTGCCCCCTTGACTACAGCAGCCCCTCAGGATACTGCTTCCCCCACTCGCGAGGAGGTATTGGACCAGAGTCTGAGAGTGGCAGACCCAGTCTTGAGTACTCCTTCACCTGCAGTTTCCACTTTGATTAGGGACTCACTCTAGGTTCCCACTCATGATGATTTGGGACCCTCAGATGCACTTACTGTAACTGCAGTAGGGCAAACTATTCCACAACATTTGCCTAGTCGTTCAGAGCTCGATTAGACTATTTCTACTGTGGAGAGGGCTCCTCCATGACGATTGCCTACTCCCTCAGTGCTCGGACATACTGTGTTTCCAGAGGAGAGAGTTAGTTTGTGTCGAACACCCAGTCCAGCTATTTTTGTAGCAGTGATGACTACTCCTACTTGGATGCCTTATCTTCTGAGTTTCGAGGCATCTATTCCTAGTAGTAGTTACGGTTCCTGACTTCCTGGTACTTTTATAGTTTTTTCCCTAGATGACCCGTCAACTTTTTCGAGGTTGATAGAGATCAAAGGGAGTGCGGGCCCCAGCCCCCTTAGTTGATTCTCGCAATTTTTTATTTATTCCATTTCCTATGATGGGAAGTTGGAATATTAGGGGCCTCATTGGCTCCAATACTCAGAGAGCAGTTAGGGATTGGATTTCGTGATACAACCTTAGCTTGATTGGACTTTTGGAGACTAAGGTTGCTTCTTTCCATATTCCTCATGTAGTAACGGCCACTTATGGGGGTCGGGATTATTTAAGTAATGTGATGGAAAAGATAGCCTGTCGCATCCTATTATGCTAGGATCCAGGACTGTTCATGATCCGAAGTCTAATATCCACTTTGCAGGGTGTTAGTTGTGAGGTGACTCGGCAGATGAAGGGTACTACTTTTGGCTTGACAGTTGTTTATGGTTCCACTGATCTAGGTACTAGATGAGATCTCTGGGATTTTCTTCGATTGATCTCTGGGATTTTCTTTGACTGCAGGCTGGGCAATTCTGTGGTATGCCTTGATTGGTCTTGGGAGATTTTAATGCCATTTTGATACATTCTGACAGAGTTAGGGGGATCCCGGATAGTACGGCCATATGAATGAGTTTGGGCAGTGCGTACATGATGAAGAGCTGTTACGACTTCCTTATAGGGGTTTGAGGTATATTTAGCGTAATGGCTAAGAGGGACCAGGTTCTATTCTCTGAAGTTTGGATTGGAGTTTTGGTAACTCTGCATGGTTCTCATCCTGACCTAGTACCTTTACAAAGGTTATACCGAGGGATATTCTTACCTTAGTGCTATGGTGGTTCAGTTTGGAGCCCTGCAACATCAACTTCCTACTCCTTTCAAGTTCCTGAAATGCTGGGCTGATCATCTCAACTTTTCAGAGCTTGTTAGGAGGGTTTGGACTACGCCTGTGAGAGGGGATTCGATGTTTTGCTTGACTCACCAATTTAGTCTGTTCAAGCAGGAGCTGAAGTCCTTCCACTTTTAGGACTATAGTCACATTTCTAGCAGAGTTAGGGAGGCTCAGGATCAGTGGGCTACTACTCAGGTAGCTTTAGATACTTCCCCACTCTCGTCAGATTTAGGTATTGTTGAGCGTGACCTTGCTCGATAATACTACCGATTGACGCAAGATGAGGAGTCATTTTATCGACAGAGATCTTGAGTTTAGTGGCTTGCTTTGGATGACTAGAATACTAGATCCTTTCACAGATCTTTGATTCACAGACAGGTTAGAGATCGGGTGCATGATTTATATGATGAGACAGGCATTTTTATCACTGATCAGGGAGCATTGGGATAGATGGCAGTGGATTACTTTCAGGGTATTCTCCGCTCCCCCTTCATACCTTCAATTGGTACTGCTAAATTCTTTACTCCGCGAATCCTAAAGGATATGGTTCAGTTTTTGGAGAGTCCAGTTTTGGATGAGGAGATATGTGCTGCTTTATTCTCCATCCCAGAGAATAAGGCTCTAGGGCTTGATTGGTACACCTCTTTTTTCTATAAGAGGTATTGGGATATTATTGGAGCAGATTTCAGGTAGCAGTGTGGTTTTTCTTTTCTACCTCAGCTATGCCTCAATGGGTGAATTCTACTAGGATTGCCTTGGTTCCTAAGGTGGAGAGCCTACTGACACTGAATGACTTCAGACCGATCTCTTGCTGCAATGTCCTTTACAAGTGCATCTCAAAAGTCATTACAAATCGGTTTAAAGTTGTTCCACCAGAGGTGATTGTGAGAGCTCAGATAAAATTCGTCCTGTAGAGACAGATTACAGAAGCTATATTCCTGACCAAGGAGATGATGCACGATTATCACCTTGATTGCTTACCACCCCGGTGTGCTCTCAAGGTCGATATTCATAAGACTTTTGATACCATCAGCTAGGAGTTTATTCTACTAGGATTGAGGACGATTGGTGTTCCTGACTGCATAATCAGTTGGATTGAGGCATGTCTCAGATTAGCACATTTCCCTGTAACACTTAACGGTGCATTACACGGTTATTTTTCTACTACATGAGGGGTGCGACAGGGGGATCCCCTCTCTCTTTATCTTTTTGTACTGGCGATGGAGGGGTTGGATGGGACATTGAGAGAGGCCACTGTAGTTCCGAGCTAAAGTTATCATTGGCGGTGTAGACAACTTTCTCTCCCTCATCTTTGCTTTGCGGATGACTTGATAATTTTCTATAAGGCAGACTCAGCCATTATTGCAATCATTCGACAGGCTCTGACAACTTTTGAGAGGGTTTCTGGATTGGCTATGAATTCAAACAAGAGCCAGGTTTTCTTCTTTAGGATCTCCAGGGCTGAGTCTTCTTCTCGCTTGAGAGTACTGGGTTTTCAGATTGGTTCCCTTTCGATTCGCTACTTGGGCATCCCTCTTATCAATACGAGGTTACAACACTCAGATTGTCTTCCTTTGGTAGAGAGGATACTTTCTTGGATTTGGTTATGGGCTTCAGCTTCTCTCATATATGGTGGTCGTTTGTAGTTGATCAGATCTGTCCTATTCTCCATACAGGTTTACTAGTTAGGTATATTCATTCTGCCAGCTAGCATTACTTGATGCATTGAGAGCATCCTGTCAGCTTTTCTTTGGAGGGGTACCTCACTGTCCCATACTGGGGCAAAGGTGGCATGGGAGTCAGTTTGCTTTCCGAGTTAGGAGGGTGGTCTAGGAGTTAAGAGGGTCAGAGACTGGAATAGGGCCACTACGCTTAAGTATGTGTGGCAACTATTCGCAAACAGATCTTTTATAAGGACCATATAGGTATGTCTTGTTTTACTAAGGGGTAGATCTTTCTAGCATATCCGAGTCCCGTCTAGCTCCTCCTAGGTTTGGAGGAAGATTCTGTTGAGCCGAGTGTGGTGCAGGGGACTTATTATTGCTTGTATTGGAGATGGGAGAGATACCTCCATATGGTAGGATTACTGGTTTTCGGATTAGGGGCCGCTATGTGACATATTTTCTTTTCGAGTTCTCTCTTCTACTAGGCTTTCTTGGGATGCCAGGGTTTCGAAGGTTGTACATTTTGAAGAGTGGGCTTTTCCTAAAGGGAGCAGTGAGCTATAGCAGGTATGGGACTCTATCAGATTTAGACCTCGTATCTAGCAGTCCGATAGTTAAGTTTGGAGGGGCCATTCATTTGGAGGTTTCATTGTTGACTCTGCATGGCACTTTGTTCGAGCTCGACGTTCGGTGTATCCGATCCACCACCTACTATAGTTTCTAGAGCATATTCCATAGCACTCTTTTATCCTCTAGTTAGCCTTACAGGGACACCTTCTAGCTATGCAAAGGCTCCAAATGTTTGGTTTTCTGTCTTCTTCAGTCTGTGTGTTATGTGATTCCTCTCCAGAGACGGATGACCACCTCTTCTTCCAGTGCATATTTTCTTCACGAGTTTGGGGTTCTCTCTCAATGAAGACCTCCACTGCTTGGCCTTCAATTTCTTGGTTTCCTCTCTTAGAGTGGGCTTCTACCCATTTTCATCGGAGGAGGGATTTTAGACATATAGTCTCCCAGTTAGTCCTTTTTTCCATAGTTTACTTTTTATGGTATGAAAGGAATAACCAGATCTTTAACAGACGTCACAGATCAACCACTGACATTATGCAAGACATCTCAGAGCTTATCCGTTCTTGACTTCTAGGTTTTGACTCTCGTTTCTAGATACCAGTCCTTCAGCGACATATTTGGAAACTTCCCACATAGACATGATGCTTGTTTTGTTTTGTTGAGGATCTCCTGTGGCCTTTTTCCCATATGATTGTATTATGTTGTTGAGGGCCGCTTGTGACCCCTCTTTCTTTTATTTGTACATATTTTTTAAGTGCCTCTTTGGCCTCTTTCTTTTTGTATTTGAACCTTTTCCCTCTTATCAATATACTTTGTTTTTCTCTTAAAAAAGTACTTGAAGAAGAAGTCTACATTCAATAACCAATAGGTTATGTGGTGAAAAACAATGAAGACAAGGTGCTAAAATTGAAAAAGGATTTCTACGTATTGAAACAAGCACTAAAGGCATGGTATAGCTGAATTGATGGCTTCAATAAATGTCCTTATGAGCATGCCCTCTACAGTAAGATCAAATGAGAGAATGTCTTGATCGTGTGCTTGTACGTGGATGATTTAATCTTCACTGGAAGCAACCCGAGAATGTTTTAAGAATTCAAGAATGCAATGAAAAAAGATTTTGAGATGACAGGCATTGGGCTCATAGCATACTATCTAGGCATCGAAGTTAAGTAGAAAGAAGATGGAATTTTCATATCTCAAAAAGGATATGCAAAATAAATCCTAAAACAATTTAAGATGGAGAATTGCAAGCCGATAAGCATGCCAACAGATTAAAGACGGAAATTGTCCAATAAGGACGAAGGCAAAAGTGTAGACCCAACACTTATCAAAAGTTTGGTTGGAAGTTTACGCTGCTTGACCTGCACAAGGCCCGATATTCTTTACATAGTTGAATTGGTTAGACGCTACATGGAATCTCCAACAACCACTCATTTTAAAGCAGCAAAAAGAATTCTTTGCTATTTGAAAGGTACAATTGATCTTGGCTTAAGCTATTCAAATTCTAGTGATTATAAGCTCGTTAGATACAACGTTAGTGAATGGACTGGAGATATTGATGATCAAAAAAGCGATTTGTGGATTTTATGGGAGATACTGCTTTCATATAGACGTCGAAGAAACAATCACCTTGTCTACCTGTGAAGTAGTACTTGTAGCTGCTAACTTGTAGCTGCTACCTTATGTGTTTGTCATGCAATATGGTTGAGAAACTTATTAAAAGAATTGAACATGACACAAGAAGGACCAACAGAGATTTGTGTCGACAATAAATCATCAATAGCTTTGGTTAAAAATCTATTTTTTTATGATCGAAGAAAGTATATCGATACTCGCTATTACTACATAAAAGAGTGCATTATAAGAAAGGATGTACATCTAGAGTATGAAAGATCCCATTATTAAATTGCAGATATCTTCACCAAGCCGTTAAAGAAATAAGACTTTATCAGATTGAGAAATGCACTTGGCATCATAAAACAAGTTTAAGGGGTTATCTTATTTTGTGGTGTAGGATGCTTGGCTAGTAGTATAAATACCCCCTCCCATTTGTGTTTAAGCATAAAGAAGAAGCAAGAGCTTCTAAGTGAGTAAAGAAGCAAAGCTTCTAGTAAAAGAGAGTTCTCTAAAAGAGTGAGGGGGAGAATTAAAGAAGCAAAGCTTCTTAAGCTGTAATATTTGAGTTGTGAGTTCAATAAAAGTTTAGTATTTGTGTGAGTAAAATTTCATCAAAACCTATATGGTCATAGTAACTTTACATATTTGTGAAAAGTTTGACAACACAAACAATATAAAATAGTCACAAATAAAGTCGTAATAGTACTTAATTCATTTTTATTGCGACAACATCATCGCCACTAAAATAATTAAAAATAATGACAAAATGTTTGTCACTCATGCTTTTTTATCAATGTCCATTACTTCTTGGTCATTGATATTTTAAGGAATAAGTGGCAATATCATTTTTTCATAATGAATAAACTAAGTTTGGTGAAATTGGGTATATACCATTTGAGTGTCTCCTTTAATCATCACTATTAACACATTATAGTTGTCAATTTATGTCAGAAAAACCCCCTATCCAGTTACTTCTAGCACGTAATAATGAGCATGTATAGGATATCAAAGTGGATCGATGAGGAGGGGGACAGAATAAGATCTTCGGGGGAAAGCAATCTTCACTATGTCATACTTGACATAGGAGGTGGATGATTGTCGAAAAGCTTATGGAAAATATTCTATACCATAACATAGTTGTGGATTCAACTTTGCTATTTTTAGTTGGGTTCATGCTTCTTACTCTTAACAGGCTCAATCTCATTGTTTGTTTGAATTAAAACTTATTATATCAACTTCTAATAAGTTATCATTATGTTATTTAGATCTTCATTGTTCGTTGTCCATCATCTCAGATTGTTCGTCATCTCCGATGGCCTGAATTATGTAAGCAGTGAAGATGAAAATTAGTCTTAGTCAGCAATATTTTTTAATTTTGTATGTAAGGATTTTTGAAATTGTAATTAACATCTTTTATATTATCAAACTAAATCATATTTTATTTTTATATACAATGTTTCTAATTTTCAGTTATTTCTTTTACATTTTTGTATAATAAGTTATATAATAAAATAATCTATATATTACA
>JAOQML010051088.1:0-10312 GCA_027568935.1 Erythroxylum urbanii
TCACTCACACGTAAACATTAATCGCTTCTCACACCTCAAAATTTTGGATCAACACATGCAATGTAAAAACTTAACCGAGAATCATAATCATGCACGAAATCATACATATATTTGTTTCATACATCTCCAAATGTATATTTGTCTTACAAGGCTTTAATAACCTTACAAGTCGTAATACATCAATACTCATAGACTAATAAAACTTGAAAGGTGGCTAAAGCCTTAGTACTCAAAAATTCATCTTAAAAATTACAACAAAACATTTGCAGACTGGGAGCTGCCTTGTACCCTAAATTTACTCACTTTCTGGTGCATCACCTGAATTGGACAGAAGTTGGAGGGGGTGAGCTTATAGCTCGTGGGTAACAGATTTATAACTTAGAACAAGCAGAAAAACCTTTTTACACAAACAAAACATATTCAGTTTCAAATCATGCATGCATTCATTTTGTCAAACTTATCATGAACACATCAGAATGGTTCGGGTGGAACCAAAACAGAACGTACTACACACTTCCCTTAAGGGTCCTGTGTAGCCGTGAACTTATAGGAGTCCATAAAGGAGTTCCATGCCACTAGCGGGCAGGCGGGAGAAGTCTTTAGATAAGTGCACTTGACTTAACTTAGGGGACCACCACAAACCCACATAACATATATTTTTCATGATCTTGAAAACTTTCTGCCCAAAATGGCAGCTTCTTGGAAACTTTCTTTTCATATCAGAAATATGGTTTGATAAAGTATGCAACTTTGAAGAAAACGTTTTTATATGTAAAACATGCAACAACATATCACACTTTACGCTACACCCAAACAGAACAACCAAATGCATGTTTATGCCATATTGAAATCGTTGAAAGAAAGACAGTTATGGCTTATTGCCTCATTATAAAATTGTAACCCACCTTAAAATCCTTGCTTGTTTAGGTATCGGACTTAAGGATGCCCTTCCTCTTGATTCCCTTGCCTCTCTTAAATCCCTCCTTGATTTCCTTAATAAAAACATAACTTTCATTCAACAAAAATTTGGATTTGCCTAACCTATAATACACATTCACTAAAATGAATCCTAGAATGCTTAACCCGTATATTTCTTAAGCTCCTTAAACCAAAACCTCTCAAAACTCCAAGAGATAAAAGAAATGACTTACAGTGAATCCTCACCAATTAATGAGATTCTTGACTTTAAAGAAAGCTCTTTCCTTCCTCTTTCTTTTTCCCTTCTTGAATAAACTCAGATGTTCTCTTTAAGACTAAGAGAAATCATGACCTAGTTTAAGGCTCTATTCTTTTCACTCTTCTCCGAAACCTCTCTTCTTCACGTTTTTGTCTTCTTTTCTCTCCCATTCACGTTTGTCACTCTTCTAAGATAACAAGACCACAATTCTTTTCTTTCCTAAAGTACCCTTAATGAGTCCCAAAAGTCCACTTTACCCTTCCTTATAAGCTTAGGTTCTTTGGTACTTAAGTCACATGCCAAAAATGCCCTCAATTCATTCTTATGCATTTATTCTATAAACTATTATGCTTAATTTAACGAAAAATTTTTTCAGGGGGCCAACATAATAAGATGGAATTCTACATTCAAGTTGATACAGTTGACAAGTAATCCTATTAAGATAATAAGATTTTCAATATACTTGTTTGCTAAGACAATAGCAATGGGATTTGATAAAAGCAATTTGTGAGAACTTGGAGGTGTTTTATATTATATCGATAGAATATTATGACTAATATTCCTGTCAAGATACTAAATAGCTGTAAATATATTATATTGAGATATAGATGGGCTGTAAATAGTTAAGATTGAATAAGTTTGAAATCCCTTAAATTAAGGGATTATATTAGATAGCTTTAGATAACTTTCCAGATCTAAATTCCTACTTGTAATGGCATATATATGGCTGATACTTTTTATTCAACACATCAGAATATTATTCCCCATTTTCGTTCATGGTATCAGAGCTTCACAGAACACTTGGGGAATGATTTTGTTTGGGTCGATCAGAGCCATGGAGGTCGAGTCGGAGGAGATCTCTGTTGTTGGCTCATCTAGTGTGACTCCATCAGCATCGAACCCATCCTCTCTCTAGAATAGTGCTGATAACTCCCAAACCACCATAGTCAGTAACAGACTGAATAGGAATAATTATCTACCATGGTCCCACTCGATGCTCATGTTCATAAGAGGGAGAGGGAAAGAAAAATACTTAAGCACAGTGTCACCTGCTGCGTCCGACCCGTCAGACCCAAAGTACTAGACTTGGATGGTAGAAAGCAACCTTGTTATGAGCTGGTTGATCAACTCAATGACCTTGGAAGGCAGCAAGCAGTTCGTTTTAGCCATATTTGCAAAAGAAATATGGGAAAATGCCAAACAAAATTATGCTACTATCGAAAATACTACCACTTTGTTCTAAATTAAGAGTTTTTTAAAACAGATCAAGTAAAGAGAGAAGACAGTGACTCAATATTACATAGAATTGGTGAAGCTATGTCAATAATTGGATCTTTATGATCCTCACTAATGGATGTGCAATAAATATTTAACTTGCTACAGGAGGATTGTGGAACAGGAACGAGTGTATGAGTTTCTACTGGGCTTAAAATCAATTTATAATGATGTTTGTGGTAGAATCATGGCTACATTCCTCTTCCAACAGTCATGGGAGCAGTCAATCTTATTAAGTATGATGAAATCAAGAGACAACTAATTCATGGGACTCTAAACAACAATGGAGTTCCTGAATCGTCAGTTATGGCTGCCAAGGGAACTACTAGACCAGAATCAAAGAAAAAATCAAGTAAGCTTTGGTGTGAACACTGTCAGAAAAATGGACATATCAGAGATACTTACTGGAAGATCCATAGCAAGCCACCCAATCTAAGAAATAGAACCAGAACAGAGAGCCAAAGTTATATAGCTGCTAGTAATGACAAGGCATAAGGTGAAAATGTACCAGTAAGCAAAGAGGAGGTCGAGTTACTTAGAAAAATTCTAATCAAGTATGATTTAAAAGCTGAAAAGGTTGTATCTATGAGTCATATGGTGAATACAGGTAACACACGCACTGCCTTGGGTGTTAAAACCTAAATCGTGGTATTTGGATTGTTGATTCAAGAGGAAATGACCATAGGACCTGTGATAAATCTTTATTTGTTGATATTTAGCCTTGCCAAGGTCATAGAACTGTCAAGGTAGTAAATAGACAGGTTCTTAAGGTTGAAGGAATAGGAACTATTATAATAGTTGACAAACTTGTCTTAACTGATGCTCTTTATGTACCTGGTCTGGATTGCAACTTGCTGTTTATGAAGAGACTTACTAAAGAGCATAATTGCACAACTAACTTTTACTCTAATGGGTGTGTTTTTTAGTATTTGGAGTCAGGGAAGAGAATTGGCAGTGCTACGGAGTTTGATGGATTATATTACATTGACAGCTCGAATGGGAGTAAAGCAAATGCTACTTTGTCATCCAATAATGAAATTGCACTTTGGCACTATAGGTTAGGCCACCCGAGTTTATCTTACATGAAATAATTATATCCAACCTTTTTCAATAATAAGGATTCATCTTTTCAGTGTGAATTTTGCCAACTCTCTAAACATACACAAAATTCCTACTTACCCTGTGCTTATGAACCCACTAAACCTTTTTCCATCATACATAGTGATGTTTGGGAACCGTCAAAGATTAAGACTAAGAAAAATGCCAAATGGTTTGTAACTTTCATAGATGATCATACGAGATTGACTTAGGTATATCTCATGAGAGATAAAGCAGAAGTTTTTCAGATTTTTAAGGACTTTTACTCCTTTATACTGAATCAATTCTATGTAAAAATTCATATTTTTAAAAGAGACAATGTGAAAGAATACCTAAGTTAAGCTTTTGATCAGTTTTTTTTCATCAATGGTATTATACACCACAATAAAATGGTGTATCTGAGAGGAAAAATAGGAATTTACTTAAGGTTGTAAGGTCTATTATGCTCACTACAAATGTTCCAAACTATTTTTAGGGGGAGGCTATTCTTACTTTTGATTATCTAATAAATCAAATGCCTTCAAAAACATTGGGTTTCCTTACACCTTTATAGAAATTACTTGAAACCTATCCCTCGGTTCCCTTTCTTAATCAACTACCTTATAAAGTGTTTGGTTGCGTTGCTTTTGTTCATAATTACCATAGTGGAAAACTTGAACCCTGAGCTCATAAGTGTATCTTTTTGGGCTATTCTTCTAAAAAATAGGTTACAAGTGTTTTTCTCCTACTCTCAATCGATTCTTTATAACAGTAGATGTAACATTTTTTTAAAATCAACCATATTATCCAAAAGCACCCATTCAGGGGGAGAGTTGTGAGAGTGCATGACTGTTTTCAGTAAATGATGGCACACCAGACACACTATCCCAGAAAAATATACCTTTTCTTTCACCTTCTACACCTAACTAAGATCAAATCAGACCAGAAAATCTTGAAATAGATGATCTCAGACTTGATATTTTCACTTTAGAGGCTATTAAACCCTTTGAGCCTACTGTAACAGATGATCCCAGCCCCCATCCAGATAAGAATTCCACTGAAAATGGTGAATGTGATAAGGAGAAGGATACTGAAACTAGGGTGGACAAACCAGAAAATAATTCCAGAGTTTATATAAGAAAGAAAGAAACAAAACAAGGAAATGAGTAGCAAGTAGTAAGTGAAACTGAACAGGAGAAATCTATCATACTTTCCATGCAAGGTCATGAATCAGAACCTGCTACAAATTTTGAGGAGTTGGGCTAGCATATAGCACTGAGGAAGGGACTAAGATCATGTACAAGGCACCTGGTCAGAAAGTTTGTCTCTTATAAAAGGTTAACTCCACATTTTCAGACCTTTGTTGCTCAGTTATCTACTGAAAGATTACCTCATAATTTTTAGGAGGCTGTCAAAGACCCTAAATGGAGGGAGGCAATAAATGATAAACTAAGTGCACTCAAGAAGAATCAAACTTGGGTGGTAACAGACTTACCACAAGGAAAAACTGTGATGGGATGCAAATGGATGTTTACCATCAAATATAATCCTGATGGAAGTATTAATCGGCATAAGGTAAGACTTATGGCTAGGACATTTACATAGGCACATGGGATTGACTACTACGAAACATTTGCACTGGTAGCTAAAATCAATATAATTAAGATTCTCTTGTCACTAGCTGCCAACTTGGATTGGCCCTTACATCAGTTTGATGTCAAAAATGTCTTTTTAAATAGTGATCTTGAAGAGGAGGTGTCTATGGAATTCCCACCGAGATTACGAGGAAACAACCACCCTCAAAGAGTATGCAAACTTAAAAAGTCTCTATACGGCCTGAAGCAGTCACCTAGAGCATGATTTGGGATTTGCAAAAGCAATGAAGAATCTTGATTACTATCAATGCCAGACTAATCACACCCTGTTTATTCAACGTTTGACTAGTGGTGGGATAACTATCCTTATTGTCTATGTTGATGACATTGTCATTACAAGTGATGATTAGGAAGGTATACATGAGCTGCAGAATTCTTTGGCTCAAGAATTCAAGATCAAAGATATGGGTAACTTGAGATATTTCCTTATAATGGAGGTGGCCAAATCTAGTAAAGGTATCTCAGTGTCTCAAAAGAAGTATACTCTTGATCTTTTAGAAGAAACTGGGATGCCAAGAGCAAAGCCAGTAGAAATTCCTATGGAATCAACATATAAGTTAAGTATTAAAGATGGTGGTACACCGGTGGACACTGTTATAGAAGTGCTCTAAAGGCAATTACCTTTAGCATTTATTGTACAAAACATTTTATGATTAATAAAGGAATTTTTCATTATTTCAATGTTCATACATTTATGGATTTGATTATGATCTTAAGTTGATTTAGTGAAGTCTTTGATACAAAACATAGCATGGAGGAAATCATAATGAGATCATGATAATGAGGATCCTATTATGTGTAATTATGTTAGTATCTAAACTTTCCTTAGTCATAGATTAATGAGATGGGATATCAATAACCCAGATAGACTAGCGCATGTTATACTCCTTGATTAGATCAAGTTGTAGACATGAGTTGTTTAGAGTTAACATGTGGATGCTTACTAAAGGTAGTAAGTACATTGAATTGACCTACTATGAGACAATCATATGGATATTCTATTTTAGTGTCAATGATAGTCTCATCATAGCAATGGTGCAAGTATCCTTTGACTTGAGGTGCTCAAGGATATCTCAGATACTGATCTTGTGTTTTGACTCCATTCACTGGTACCTTTCAGGGGTTACTTATAAGGTGGTGATTAGGTACAGCTTGAGGTATTCGGAGGTAATTGAGTAGCCAATAAAAGATTCACCACTCCTGATAGAAGGAGATGATACCCATGGCCTCTTATTGGGGTCATTACTGGAGAGTCTCTGGCCAGAGCAGATATGTGTCATGAAGAGAGTCTTCAATGATACATAGAGTAATGAGGTCCTCAGGACAAGATCTAATATCACTTGGACTGGATGTGACATAGTAAGCCTAGTGGGAGTTAGGCACTTTGACCATCCTCTAAACCAAGTGGCGTATAGATGGTGAAAGGATAAATTACATGACAACATTATATATGGAAGGGTTCGTGGTCAAATCAGTGACTTTTCGGTCAATTAGGGGCCATGATGTGTTGCTAGATACCGTCCTTGATTTACTTAAATTAAATGTTAATTCAAGTGGCCAATATAATCAGGAACCTAATGGGTCACACATATAGGAGATCCAAAGGATGAGTAAAATGGTCTTAAATGGTGATTCAAGATATGAGAGAGTATTTTGGGATTGTATCGTGATGTGATCGTGGTAGAAAACGTTGCATGGAATGGATTAGAAACAAGTGTTGTTGGCTTCCATTAATGTATGCTATTCATGGTCACTAACTTCCCATAACTTCCATTAATGCATGCTATTCATGACCATTAACTTCTCATAACTTTCCATTAGTGATAGGGGTTATGGAAGGCCAAATGATGCAAAAAATTGAGATGATTTTCGTGCATCTTATGTAACACACAAAAATGAAAAAGATAGGTTCTTTTTCTTACACACACACTTTTTCTCTCTAACTCTCTCAAGAGTTCTTATCTTTACTAGCACAAAGAAAGAATTCTGGCCATCTCCTAGGGAGGTTTCATCCTTCTATCTTTGTGTAGACTTTCATTAGAGACAATCTGTGTTGATCGTTGTAGTTTGCGACAACCCAATATGGAGAAGATTAAAGAATGAAGGAGATCGCCAGAAAGGTATTTAAACATCTTACATTTCATGCTTTTGTTTTCTATATCTATATGCATGAGTAGATATGGTTTTTGAGGTTCCTTGTTATTTACGTTGCATATATTTGATATATATTATATATAAGATGCATGATTGGAACCTAACAGTGGTATCAGAGCCATCTTGTACCTTGTTAGATGTATAATACATGACATGTGAAAACTGTTTTCATGGTTATGACAACTTAGGATCCTATAATGTTTTATTCGAAGTTAATTATAGAAAAATGGATTTTTAGATTTTCTTTGACCAATCTTTTCATAAGATGTATGTGAATGATTCAATGTGATTGAAAATAATTTTAATGTGATTAAAATATTTAATTTTGACTTTACAAAAACATGTATGAAATCTTTCTTTCTATTGGGCATGTGATGTCTATTGGCTAAACTGATGAGATTACACATGATTTTCGTGGAACTAAGTGCTGGAAAAATTATTTGAATATATTTGGGATGTTCTTATGCCTCTGTAAATTTTGTAGAATTATTAAAAATGTTTTAATAATTTTATCAAACAATTTTCCAGATCTGGACAATTTTCAAGAAATTGTAGGATCTATTTTGTTTGATGTTTTTGTATATTTATATTTTGGTTCCAGAACCCTAAAAATATTTTTATGTGATAAAAATGTATTAATTTGATGTTTTATGCATGTATAAATGATTTTTCTTGAAATTTGATTTCAAGAAAATTTTAAAAGTCATATTTGTCGTTTTTGGTGTCTTATTGGTGTTTCGGTGATCATGATAATTTTTGGGTGATTTATAAATTATTTTAATCATCAAGAAATGACCTATAGATGCTTGGAACAATGATTTGATGTTATGGAAATTTTGTGAAATTATAGAAATTAATTTTGAATTAATTTTAGTAGAGCAATAGATTTTCTAGTAAGACTAGAAAAATTGGCATGTATGACAAAATTGAAGTTGTTTAATTTTGGACATCAAATAATTATTTTAAGGTAAATTAATTATGAATTTTAGGAGTTCATGTTAATTAGATTAATATTAATTCCAATCGGAATAACATACATTAGTAATTTTCACCAAGTTTGTAAAAGAAAGATAATAAATCTAAGTATTGGATTGGGCTTAGATCCAAGTGTTGGATTGGGTTTCCATGTTAGGATCCATAAGATGTCATAACCAAAATAATGTGTTTACATATATGCATTAAAGAATGCATGGTTAGGAGAATGTGTGGGCTAGCATGATGGATGGTTGTAGGCTTAGGCCTAATTTGATTGGGTAGTATAGATATATATATATATAAGTTATATGTATAAGACCATCTAAGTTAGATGAGACCATAGTCAAAGCCCTCACTTAGAATACTAAAAATAACACCTTCCTTTAATGTGGCAAGAACCAGAGTCCTTTTAAAGTTAGGGTTGTTGGGCAAACCTAAGCCTGTTATACACGGATATGTTCGAACCATAGAAATAGGATTTGCAGATTAATGAGTCAGTTTTAACTATAAGCGTTGGTTTGTTGGGCAAACTCAAGATCAACATGGACAAAGGTGAAGTTGGGTAGTGTACATTAGATATACACGTGTCAAGAGTTGATAGCCTAATGAGTGTGCACACATCAACAGTTGTGAAAATAGTGGGAGCCACAATGCGTGTTATTAAAGTCCTTATAGACATGCATTTAAGTACATTCTAATTTTTCGCAATTTGACATAGATTGTTATTGCTCGAATTAACACCAAGAGTACTAGTGTGAATCTAAGATCATTGATGGAAGCTAACAATTTGACTAGACCAAACTTCCTCGAATGGCTCAGGAATTTGAGAATAGTTCTCAAGTCCGAGAAGCTTGGTTATATCTTGGCAAAACCACTTCCCGATCCGCTTGCTACTGATGCTTGTAATGATGATCGAAGGATATATAGGAAGCATCTTGATGATAGCAAGATGGCTAGTTGTATTATGCTAGCCACTATGTCACTGCAGCTATAAAAGCAGCACGAGGCTATGGATGCTCATACCATAGTTTATCATCTTAGGGAGCTCTTTGATGAGAAAGCAAGGTCCGAAAGGTTCAAGACTTCATGATTGCTCTTCTGCTCCAAGATGGTTGAGGGGACATCTCTAATGAAATACGCACTGAAGATGAATGGCTACATCTAGCGGTTGGCCTCCTTGGGTTTTCTTTTGGATCATGAATTAAGTATTGACTTAATTCTGATTTAATCGATAGTTACTCACAATTTGTGTTTAATTATCAGATGAACAATATATCCAGCATAATTCCCGAGCTAGTCAACATGCTCAAGGCAATTGAGTCATCTGTCTGTAAAGACAAGGTTGTGATTCTGGTGGACTCTTCTGGTTCGAAGAAAAAGAGCCAAAAGAAGAAGAAGTCCGCAGGGCCTAAGGGAGGTGTCAAGAAAGCAAAGAAGACTACCTTGAAGGGAACTTGCTTCCACTATAGCAAGGATGGCCACTGGAAGAGAAATTGCAAGGCTTATCTGGAGTCCTTGAGGCAGAAGAAGGCATCTGATGCCCTATCTACTTCAGGTATTTATGTTATTAATATTCATACTGCTTCTGATAACAACATATGGGTATTAGATACCAGTTGTGGCTCACATATTTGTAATGACATGAAGGACCTTAGGAACAGTAGACAACTTAACAAGGGAGATTCAGACATGCATTAGCTGCGAGTGGGCAATGGAGCAAGAGTTGCTGCATTAGCTATGGGCACATATGTATTGACGCTCCCTAGTGGGCTTATACTAGAATTGGACAATTGTTTTTATTTACCTTCTTTGACTAAAAATGTAATGTCTGTTTCTAGTCTTAATAAAGCTGGATTCCATTTAAATTTCAATAACAATAGTTGTTCAATTTATTTGAATGGAATGTTATATGCTTTGGGTGTATTGTGCAATGGTATATACATATTGGATATGTCTAATCTGGTTCTAAATATCAATAATAACAAAAGAATAAAACGAG
>JAOQML010051116.1:0-10311 GCA_027568935.1 Erythroxylum urbanii
TTAATTCTAGCTTATTAACTAAATGTCATTCCACTAAAGACAATTAGTTGAACTCTTGAACTATTAAATATTATGAGGACACATATTTTATGTCCAATTGCAAACCCTATTTAGAACCTTATTACAGCCATCATTATGCTACATTTAACACCTTATGCTTGGTCTATAATTTATAATTTAATTACTCATCATTTCCCCATCATTCTTAACTCCATTATAGCTCAATATCATCTATAAACAAATCATAGTCCAAGATTGATCATGAACACTAAAACATAACATATACATATATACATTCATCATCAACTTTCTGCACATGTTTAACTTCATTTCCACTTTCATTTCACTTCTAACTATCACTTTAATTCTTCTAATTTCAAGACACCACATTACTCCCTTTCTTTAGCTTTAGACTCATTTTAATTCATCTCCAAAGCACTCAAAGAGGTCCATCTTAATACACCAAGAAAGCAGAACATAAACCCATTATCTATCAAATTTTTCTGCATTTTTTCCTACACCATCTTTAATGATCATTCTAACTGAAATCATCTCATCAACACCTTACGAATTATCAATCATCATATATGTAAAAGCAAGACATGAACCCAACCACATTTCTCATTCGCGTTTCAGCATGTTTTCATCACCATTTCATGATCTTTCAACATCTAACTATCATTATACATGCTTCATTCAAAAAATCAAGAAGAGTAATGCTTTATACTTACTTGTTTAGCTTCAAAGTCTACAAATCACAATTAACCCAAGCTTCTCAACATCATATGAACATCATCATAGAGGTTGGAAGGGTTGGGTCTTTCAACAACTAAATAAAGAAAACTAAATCTTTGAGTGGTAAGGTGCAAGCTTTAAGTAAGATTTCAACTTAGTAAGTGGGTTGGTGAGATTGGCTTGAATGGATGAGGAGAAGAAGGAAGAAAATACGAAGAAGAAGAGAAGAAAAGAGAGAATTTGGCCAAAAAGAAAAAGAAAGAAGAGATGATCTTTTAGCATATCATCGTGGGTTATGGCATGTGGTGTGGCAAGTGACACATGATACTTGCCACTTGTCACTTTCTTATGGTCTCTCCTTCTTCTTTTATTTAACTAGTCAATTTGTCTCCAATTTCTAATCCAATTGACTCCCAATTTTCAATGTCATATGTCATTAAATCCTAATGTCATTCATCAAAATTTATACCGCCATTTGACATTTATTTTTGCTACTATTCAACAATTATACTGCCACTTGACATTTTTCCTAGTCTAAAAATTACCCAAATTTTCAAAAAAATTCCTAAATTTCACAAACAATTCTAGATCACTAATTATAAACCAACTTAATTTTTAAGACACATAATCCACAATTCATATTATAATCATATTAAATATCAATTATACCCGAAAAATGTCAAATGAGTGTATGTATAGTTATTGAAATATGTGTAAAACACTCAAATTCACATGTGTGTATACTAACATTATGTATGAGTATGAAATGCATTTTTCTAATCTCTCATTGTTATTTCTCATTCTAATCCTTCATATGGAAACGGGATGTTATAAGAGAGATGGAATGTAGTGCCCCGTTACCATAAGGTACATACCGAAACACCTTGAGGACATTCCAGTACATAACCTATGATAATGATGCGCTACGTTCAATCATAACATTCACTTAGCATGACATCATTGTTCTTTATTTTCTTATAAGACATCATAATGAAAAACACTATATTTTAAAACCCAAATTTCTCTTTTCATTTTATAAAACCAAATATTTACATTGACAGTTTTCAATATCGTCTGAATATGAACATCATCATATCCTAATACAAAATACACTACATGAAAGAGGAAATACACAAAAAGATCTATCTAATCCTCCAACCTCAGCTGACTAACCTTTGAGCCATTTCTTCTTTTTCCCCAAAAGTACAAGACTATACTTCTTATATGGTCTCTCAATACCTAAAGTCCTCCCTCAGTCCTGAAATGTCAACGTGCAATTTTGGGTGAGTTTTGTGAACTCAGATGAGGTAACCATCATCGATGGTTCACTCAATTCATGCAACACATCAATACACATATAATATATAATTCACTTGTTTACATTTTGCATAAATTATCACATATCACAATCTCACTTAAGAGTAAGACAATTTTGCATTTCAATCAATCAAACATACGTATTAAAATGTATATGAAATGCTCATGTGACTCTTTTCCAATTATTACGCTATTGTGACCGAGTGCCTAAATTGTCCCGTATCTATTATGGATAATGGGCTCATTTATACTGTCCCTTATCCGTTGAGGATACATAACTCATTTTACATAGTGAGCCTTTGGCTCTTAATCACATTTGCAGCTTTAAGCTCATTTTTTTGTGGCTACTCAGGTCACAACTCTCATTATCTGATCATGCATTCATGTATGGAATGCATCTCTCATAATCAATCATTCATGTCAAGAAGCATTTAGTTTGTCACATTCACATACAAGTAGCACTTCAATATCGCATTCATTCATTAGAAGCTCAGACCTTCATTATCCGGAATCAACACAATCAAATCATATTCATTTGATAATTCAAACACAATACAGAATAAACAATTAATTGAGTGAAACTGTCTAAGTTACTCAACGATTACTTTTGAAGCTATTACCTCGAAGTTCTGGCAATGTCTAGATGTTGACACTCTAATTGCTCCTCTATGTCAACTAATACATACACATATCACAATTTCACCCAATTGTAAAAGTCTCTATTAATGCACATATATGTATATGAAATATGCACAATGCCTGTTCAATGACATTCCTGGGTATTTTTCTTAGATTCAAGTCACATTATCCATTATATATCAAAACTCGCTGAAATATAATTTTTACTTAAGTTTTCACCTCATTAAACCCATAAAAATCAAAATTCATAACTCACTTGGTCAAATCAAAATTTTTTCTTGTAACATACTTTCAGGTGAACTTTCCATGTTCTTTTTGACTAAATAAATGAAGTAATTTAGCAACACTTTCTTCTAAAAAAATGTTCCCCATTGTCTTAAGTTTCTAATGACACTATGATCATTTAATTTAGTTTAGTATTTCAAAAGTTATACTCCAAATATTTTGAACTATTCATAAACTAAATCAATATCCTGTACTAAACGTAAATCCAGAAATCTGGAATTCTAGAGATAGAATTAAATTTTGATTTCTTCATACAATTTCTATCCCTATATTGCTAGTTTAATCTAAATCAAGAATCATTCCATTTGGATAACTACAGGTTAATATATCGTCAAAATATTGAAGCATATTTAAGCTGTGTAGGAAAGTGGGATGCGGCAAAGTCAGCAGTTGGCCGTGGCGAAAGTGTCCCGAGAGGAATCCTCGTAAAATCCTGTAAGTTGGCCATAGTGAAACAAGGAGTTGGCAGTGGCAAAAGTGTTCTGAGAGGAATCCTTGTAAAATCCTACAAGTTGGCCATGGCGAAACAAGGAGTTGGTCGCGGCAAACTTTCACAGAAAGCAGTAAATAGGACTCATCTTCCAATTTTCTAGATCTTATAACTTCCAATATTTTACATCTAACCTACCTTGTACCTAGATCACCTTCCCTACTTCATTTTGCTCTTCATTCTCCACTTCATTTCAACTTAATATCATTCACAAACAACTCATGATCCATATTTTATCATTAACCAAAAACAGAACATATACATGCCCCCATTCATTCTTCAATTTACTACACTCATCCATCTCCATTATAAAGATCATTCTACCTTAAAATTATCTATATAACAATTTATGGGTCATTAATGATCATACACATATACAAAAGTAAGACATTTATATAAAGTTTTCATCACCCACGACACATATATAAAAAAATGGCATAATCAAGTCATCAATCTTAATATACTTATCATTCTAGCTTCATTTAACCATACCCATGATATTTAAACCATCACTTACTTGATTTAACTTAAAATTCTTAAAGAACACTAAGAGCCCTAACTTCTCCTACAACTCACGTACATCATCATAGAGGTTGGGAGGTTAGGTCTTTAATGAGAAATGAAGAAGAGAGTAAGATGATAGTAGCAAATGAAAGATAATAGGGCTAGGTTAAATATATATGGAGGTTGGAGAGCAAAATTGTGAAAAAAATTAAGAGAAGAAGAAGGTGATGAAGCTTACGAAGAGAGGGGGAGAAAAGCAAGATGAAAGACAACAATTAAATGGGTCTTTCAAAGCTAATTTCGTATAAGTCATGTAGGGAGTGGCAATGACACATGTCACTGTCACTTGTCACTCTCTTATGGTCCCATTTGGATCCTTTTTAATAACTATTCTATTTAACTCCAATTTCTACTCCAATTGTCTCCAAATTTTAATGACATATGTCATTAAATCCCAAATTCATTTATAAAAATTTCCACTGTTATTGAATCTTATTTCTACTACCATTTATCCATTATCCTGCCATTTGGCATTTTTCCTAGTCCAAAATTTACCCAAAAATTTAGAAATTTCCTAAAATTCACTAAAATTTCTAAATCACCAAATACACTCTCCAAATCAATGTTTAACATATAAAAACCACAATTCTCAATATAATCACATTTGCAAGTCAATTATACCCAGAATGTCAATGAATACATGTACAATCATTTTAATGTGCAAAAGTTCAATATTCACTTGTATGTGCATGTCATATTATGTATGAGCATGAAATGCATTTCCTAATTTCTTAATAATCTCTCATATTGACTATTCTAGCCTCAACATAGGTAACGGGATGTTACATGGAAGCTTGGGATAGAGGCAGAAAGCAAGAGCTGAAGCTAAATCCTAGTGAACTTGAGTAACCAGTCGGTTGGGTGAGAACTAAGCAAAAGCAGAAGGCAAAAGCCAATGTAGAAAATTTGAGAGTGGTAGGAGATCACTGCAACTCTCTCATCTGAACACTCAATTGCTCATTCTATTTACTATTTCTATGTTTTTTTACTAAACTTACTCTTCTGTTAGTTGATAGACTCATACTCTATTAGCTTTGGATAGTACATTTTGGGTATTCATTTGGTTTATTGCTTTAATACTTCTCATATACAGATAAAGATGGGATTGAAGTATTTGAGTATGATGAATCTTGTTATGTCCGTGATGGGCTGATCTCTTTTTCTTGAGAATTATTGTAGCTATTGTAGTCAAATATGCATGATTGAGGGACTGTGTTGTTGTCTTATGTTTGTTATAGTTTTTGAACTGAATGGATGTAATCGCATGATCAAACTTTGCATCATTTTGGTATTAAACAAAGGATCGAGAGAAGATGTTTAATATGGAACGAGAAACTATAGATGCTTGATTTATGAATTAGAAATATATTAACTTAAGTGGGTAATTATTAGTTGGGGTTAATAATTAATTTAGATGATGAACTTATCGAATTCGAAAGTTAGAATAGTTTGTTATTTGAATCAATTTTAGAAACCAATTGGTAATTTTAGTAAGAGAATATCCAATCATTTCCCCTTTGATATTTGCTTAATTGATTATGAAATTATTCCATAACACTTAGTGATTATTGACATGAAATTGCTCAAGATACTCACTTTGACTCATATGTGATTTTAGGCACAATTTGGAAGCAAAGAAGTTAAAATGAGTCGAAAGCATGATATTTTGTCCATTTTTTGAAGATTAATTATCACTTGTCTTCATGGAGTAAGAAGAAGAAAATTAAAAGAAAAAAAGAAAAAATGCAAAGAACGTGAGTTGTATGGAATATGCATGCAGTTACGTGAATTAATAGCTGGGAATTAAATGAGACAAAAATGACAAAGTAAGACGAAGAAAACGTAACAAATGGCCTAGAGACAAGGCATGCAGCAGTCCATGACCAAAACGGCAGTGTTGGATAGGAAGTAGATGAAAGAAGTTAGAAGAGAAGCAAAAAAAAAAAAAGACATACAGCACAACAATGGCTAAGAAGAAAATGACAGCGCAGTGATGAAAAAGTTTGCATTAAATGTAAGCATATGCGTTTAGCATAATGCATACGTCTGTGTTTTATGCTTAACAAATCAGGATAGAGTGTTTAGGATTGCATCTTTTTTATTTTTGTTTAATGTTAATTTAAGTGAACCAACTTCACCTACATGGGAGACGACCCTAGGTAATCAACTACAACTACCTCGTATACTTACGAGTAGGATAACCTAGGTATTTTTAGAACTTATTTTAGTTCAACCGCACCGGCTGTTGCATGCCTGTCTATCCCTTTTATACTTCAAATCTTTGTTTCATGTCGTGTTTTCATCTGATTCCATCTCTTTTAAATCCACGAAGGAAATTAGAACCTATAAACATACTTAGAGCAAATTAAGTACCAAATATATGATAAACGTGTAAAATATCAAGCAAAAAACATCAAATATAGTGTATAAATATAGTCAAATATGCATCTATCAAACATCCCCACACTTAAGCTTTTGCTTATCCTCAAGCAAACCATAAACAAAATTATAAATTTAAGAACACCCATCTTTCATTAATCTTGACTTGTTCATTCATACTATAAATCATCATATCCTATTGAATCAAATTAACATATAATTACAGTCAAGTTATTGTAAACTTAACTTTCTAAGTCCATATTAATAATAATCACATTAATAATCACACTGAAATTAAACGAATAAATCTTTACACCCTCATTTAGATTGTGCTCAATGCATTCAAGTGTTTAGGGTGAAAAGCATAAAAACTCTCAATTAATGCATAGTAGAACTCTTACCATAAGCTTGCAATAATATCACATCTCCACCATTTATGTATAAACTAGAAACAAAAATCAAAAGGACTTTATAAGGTTGTAATTAGCCTTAGGTATTGTATGGTTGGGATACCAAAAAGGGTTAAATTAAAGGAAATTTACTAAAAAGAAATTACAAAACTTGCTTACAAAACACAGGTCCTTTCATTGCAACTATTTTGTTACCATAAAAGTATTCAAATTTTTTAATTTTATACTTATATACTAACTCTTTTTTCACAATAATTGAGTTTTCAGTACCACAATTAAAGAAATAATGGAACTTTCAAGAAATTCAAGACTTAACAAATAAATAATGTAAATAACCTTTAAGGTTAAAAATAATAAAATGCTTCAAAGAAAAATAGGATAAAGATTAATAAGTGGGTATAATCAATGAAAAAGACTAAGGCTTAACTTGGTTATTCCTAAAGGATAATTTTATGGGTTTGGTAATTATCAAAGAAATAGGCTAAAGTTTTTGAATCTAAGTGCCTTTATGAGGTTAATGCTTCTAATTTAACAAACATAGTCCCAATATGCAGAAATGCAAGTTCTAGAATCATTTTTGATAGTTCTAGATTGCATGATATTTTTAATAGGCATTTGAGTATGATTTTAGTGGTTAATTAATTGATTCATGTATGTTTAGGTTTAGAATTGTGTTAATTGGTTAGATATTTGTTTTTTTGAGCGTTATATGGGTTAAAGCATGTTATTAAGCTTTAATTTTGTGTATTTGAGGAGCCTTGATGTGTTTGTTAATGTTTGAGATCAGATATCGAAGAATGGAGAAGATTTGGAGAAAGTTTAGTGAAGGATCTAGGCTCTCGATCATGACAGAAGCAAAATGGGCAACCCATGATCGTGGCCTCATTAGCCATAATCATAGCAAAAGCAAAATCCTGAGTTTTGCGCTACAATTGACGCATATCAATTTCTAAAACTCAACTTTGTAAGGTTATTTTAGACATTTTAAGCCTAAGTAAAACCTAATTTTTGCCCTAAATAGAAAAGACTACAGAGGATAGAGGAGAACCATAATGGTACCTCAATTTTGCTAAATTGGGAAAGATCCAAGGAAGAGGAAGAAAAGAGAGAAGGAGGAGAAAGGAAGAGATAAGAAGAAGCGATGCTATTGCTGCTATCTTTTCGATACATCCTGACCCTTCCAAGTGACATTTCATTTCATCTTTGTTATTTTTTCTGAGTGTATGAGATGGATTTGATAGTGATGGATTTGCGTTTGATGATGATGTTCTAAACTCCTTTAGGGATTTTTTCTTGAATCAATATTAATGTGATTTCTTTTGATGTCAATATATTAGGTATTGTGATTATTTATTGTATTTACCACACATTCATTTATAATTTTAGGCCAATTGAATAAGTAGTATCATTAGTATCTTTTCAAGAGAACGATTAGCTAAAGAAATGAGTTAGGCAAGTAAATATAAAAGCAAAAAATTTATGTTTTTGTTTAATAAATAACTATTATGCTGGCCTTTTTTGAAACAAATTGGGTTATGAATAAAGCTAGTAGCCATTTGAGATTGTGATGTAGTTGAGTAACTGGGGGAACAAATGTTTGCCTTTGCATGAAAAGGCTATAATGACATTCCAACCAAGCAGTTAAATAAAAACATGACCTAGTTAAGTAACCCGGAGACATTCATCACATATGTTCACCTTCACATCAAAAGGCTAGGTTCATGTTAATGAAAATTAACAAAAAATTGCATGTTATTTAATAAATCCTACCATCTTTTTGAATAGCTTGAATTTTCATGAAAAGTTCTGGAAGGACAGTTACAATTTTGATTGATCAAATAATTATCAATGTGTGTGTGCAAGTGATGGGAATGAATGAATTTAACATTAAGGTCCTGATTGGTACGTGTATTTTGTCTGAAGCACTTAAAAACATATTTCATAAGTTAATAAGTTCCAATAACTTGAAGGATTATATTTGTAGTTAAATTTGTTTCATGAAGTTCAATGCCATTGTACCATTATTGCATTGGTGTGTGATATTATTTGGTATGATTGTGTCTAGCTTGTTTTGATTTTGCTTAGGGACAAGAAAATTTTGAAGTGTGGTGATGTGATAGTTGTAGTTTGCATGATGTTTTAATAGGTATTTTAGCATGATTTTAGTGGTTAATTAATTGATTCATGTATGTTTAGGTTTAGAATTATGTTAATTGGTTAAATATTTGTTTTTTAGTGTTATATTGATTAGAGCATGCTATTGAGCTTTAATTTTATGTATTTGAGGTTCCTTAATGTGTTTGTTAGTCTTTGAGATCAAATATCGAATAGTGGAGATTAGTCGCTGAGGCCCATTATGCATACAAAACACTTAAATTAATAATTATTATTACATCACAAAATCATTTAAAAACATTTCCCATTTCAAAAGTTATTATAAACATAATGTTCAAATACACATTGTACAAAAATTGTGAAATATACAAATTGATATAAAAAATAAGAAATTACAAATGCAGATGCGAACTGATCCCGACCTTTATCTCTTACTTGGGTGTAATGGCTATACTCCCGTTAACCTAATGGGGTAACTCTTCTGAGCCTAAAAAATATTGCAAATTTTTAGTGAGTTTTGCGAACTCAATGAGTGACCATCCTCGATGGCTCACTCAATCATAGAACACATACAGTTCACATATTTTCACATAATTTACATCACTTCATTTAATACATAGGATCACATTCAGGGCTTTCAAATTAATCATTTCAATCATTTAAAATACACATATCACTTATAATGCAATGCGCATGAGACTCACTTTCATTTATTACTTTGTTGTGACTGAGTGCCTATAACTATCCTATATCTATTGTGGATACTGGGCTCATTGATAACTATCCCATATCTGTTGAGGATATCAGGCTCATTTTACATAGTGAGCCTTTGGCTCTTATACACTTTCTAAGCTTTAAGCTTTTTTTCACAATTGGAGCTTTAAGCTCTTTTTCACATTATGAGCTTTAAGCTCTTTTGCTGTGGCTACTCTGGTCATAATTTCCATTATGTTTCATGCATTCATATAATGGAATGCATCAATCAAATATGATCAATCAGTCACTTTCACATATCATCGGACCTTAGTCCGACATTTAACATTTAAGTTGAGAATCACTTTTTTTAATTCATATGCATATTCACATTCAGATCACATTTATCATCGGACCTTAGTCTGGCATTCAAGATAATTGTTAAGCAACATTTATTTTGTCATATTCACATACAAGTAGCACTTCAATATCACATTCATGCATCAAGTCTCGGACCTTTATTGTCTGGCATCAACATAAGCAAATCACATTCATATCAATCATATTCACATTGCATAATAATCATAACCGTAGTCATCCAATGTAGAAACTGAAATAAGAACAAACAATGAAATGAGACCATCTAGGTCGACTCACAGTACGCTCCAGATTAGCATTTGCTTC
>JAOQML010051192.1:0-10307 GCA_027568935.1 Erythroxylum urbanii
TAATTTCCTTCACACACTCATCTACTACATCAATTTTCATACACACATTTCCATCCATCGGTTTCTTCAAAGATTTTGTCATATTAAACTTAACCTACTTACCATCAATTCTCAACACAAGTTTTCCTTCATGGACATCAACTAATGCCTTACCAGTATTCATAAAGGGCTTACCCAAAATTAACAGACAATTTTTATCAGCTTCAAAATCCAACACAATAAAATCAATCAGAATTATAAATTTATCTACTTTTACCAATACGTTTTCCACAACTCCAAATGGCCTTTTTATTGATTGACCCGCAAGTTGAATTAATATGGAAGGCGACTTAACCTCTCCTAATCCCAATTTTCTAAAAATAGACAAATGTATCAAATTAATACTTGCACCTAAATCACATAAATATTTGGAAAATTCATAATCGCCAACAACACATGGAATAGTAAAACTCCCTGGATCTTGTAATTTTGAAGGCTTTTGACTTAAAATAATAGAACTATGGTTCTTCGTCAATGTAACTGTCTGATTGTCTTGCTAAGTACGTTTGTGCGTGAGTATATCCTTTAAAAACTTCACATACTTGGGCATGCACTCCAAAGCTTCCACTAATGACAAAATAATATGTAGCTTCTTCAGTTTCTCTAAAAATTTGGAAAACTGGGTATCTACCTGATGTTGCTTTACTCTTTGTGGATATGGGAGTTTGGGCTTGTACGGTGGTGCTGGTACATATGGCCTGTCCTCTCCCCTTTCTTCTTTTATCTCCGTACTATTTTGTTTTTGTTGGCCGTCCTTTTTCGCACTTGGTTCTTCCATTTGCTTGCCACTCCGAAGTGTAATTGCTTTTAGTTGCTCCCCTGGAATAACCTCCTTATTGCTCGGTAAGCAACCTTCATTTTGAGAAACTAAAGCATCAGTGAGTTGATGTACCTAGACTTCCAAACTATGGATTGACAAGGCATGATTCTTCACAATTTTACGAAAAATTTCCTTCATCCTTTGTTGGTTTTCCTCTTGGCTTTCATACATCTTTTTTTGACTCTATGCTTGAACTTCTAGTTTGGAATTAAACATCTCTATAAATTTGTCCAACTTTTTTTCCTAACGCTCCGATTCGATCTTGCTGGAATCCTGGCTATCCTTGTGGTCTTTGTTGTCCACCTGCATTATTGTTACTCCAAGAAAAGTTTGGCTGGTTTTTCTAACCCAGATTATATGTATTCGACTATAGGTTATTACCTCGCTATGATTAGCCTAAATAGCTTACCTGTTTTGTCTCGCTAGCTCCCAATAGGAAACATTCTGCTGAGCTGTGGTTGTTCTCCCCACACAGCTCACATTGTGCTTGCACTGCCTTTACTGCTAATGTGGACGCTCCTTGCATTTTGTTTAGCTGCTTCATCAGCGCCGTGATTTGAGCCTGCAAGGCAGTAACTGAGTTAATAGGTATCATACCTTTTTGTTCCTTCTATCCTTGTCTGCTCCTCTCGCTCAACCACATGCAACTGTTGGTTGCCAACTCCTCCAATAAATCACGAGCTACTTCCACCGTCTTTCTCATTAATGAGTCTCTGGTTGCTGCATCAATTGTGCCCCTTATGATCGGGTTCACTCTATTATAGATTGTTTGAAGTAGAAATTCCCCTAGGAGGTTGTGATGTGGACAGCTCCTCTGAAGTTCCTTAAATCTCTCCCACACTTCATAGAGAGATTCTCCGTCACTCTGCTGAAAATTAGTTATCTCCTTGATAATCCTCGTCATCTTTGTCAATGGAAAATATTTTGTGAGGAATGCTTGGATAAGCTACTCCCAAGTAGTGATCTGGCTTGGATTCAAAGAATTGTACCATGCTTTAGCCCGATCCTTCAAAGTGAATGAAAATAGTCATAGCTTCACCACTTCGTCAGACATTTCGTTGAATCTAAATGTGTCACAGATCTCCAAGAAATTTGCAAAGTGGGCATTCAGATCCTTGTTAGATAGCCCGTAAAATTGCATACTGCTTTGAAGAATGTTGAGTAGCGCCAACTTTATCTCAAAATTATTCACTTGAACTACCGGCCTTGCCACTCCCTGTGGACTATACCCTGACCTCATAAAATCTATGAGTGTCCTTTCCAATCCTCCTTACTCTACTTGTTCAGCCATATCTTGATTTGAGAAATTTAGATGATTTTCCCTTCTTATTTCTATTTCGTGCTTCTTAATGTCGGGAAATTCATCCTCTATAGCTTCTTTCATCCTTCGTGTACTCCTTGTGTTCATGCACCTGCAAATACATAAGGAAAAGTATTAAAAACTCTTAAATCAAAGTAATCTAAATCAAACATGATGCTCAACAATCAATCCCCGACAACGGTGCTAAAAACTTGTTGATGGTAAAACCTATCTACTTGTTTTACAATCAAAAACTGCAAGTGCACGGGTCATGACCTGTAGTACAAAAACAGATATCGATCCCACAGGGATTGATACCTAGACACTGCTTAATTTAGATACAACTTTGTTTAAGAAACTAAATTGTGAAATGAAAATAATCTAAAAAATGAAATTAAAATTAAAAGAGACTAATGTAGACAATGGACAAAACCGCAATTGTAGAAAATTTGAATTCATGAATCTAAATGCTAGAGATCATTTTTTCCTTATTTTGTCTCCCTCCTATTTTATTGATTGAATTGTGTCTCGCCCTAGATTTTCAAATGTACTAATTACCCTCTCTCAAGGCGTAACGATTTTGTCCTAATTGAATTAATGGGAATTGATTGAACAATCTCTCAACCTACCCAATGACTCTACCGATTCAATTAGTTATTAAGCTATCATCAATTGACTAATCAAGGTCTCTCTTCTAATTATTCAATTGACATAATGATTTCTAGTCTACAGTTCACTAACTCTCGTTGTACAATCCTACACGAATCTCATCTCACTCACTCTCTTGATTTGTTGTAAGATGACAAATAAGAACAATAATCATCAAAGACACTTCATTCAATCCAACAAAATATGAGTCTTGACAAAATAATTCAAAAGCAATCCCTAATATGAAATTAGCCTATCATAATCTCCATAACATCATCAACAATCAAATAAACCATTTTTACAAAGAATGGAAGAAATTAAAGTGACAAAAAATTGAATATAAAACTCCTTTTCTTTGCCGAAATTTGGAATTTTGGTGTTGATGTTCTATTTTGTCCAATATTGATGGTGATCCTTGTCTTCAATCCTTCCTCGATGCTTCAAACGTGTGTTCTCCACTCAAGGATGGTGTTTCTACAGGTGGGTGTCATCTCTTTTGAAGATGGAGGCTTAATGATGTTTTTATAGTCCAAAAATCCTAGGTTTAATAAAGCATCGAAGATTGCCTCGGATTACAATTCCCACATCCGTGGGAATCTGCATGATTCCTACAAGTGTGGGAATTGCACATAGATGCACTCCTCATTTCTTTTGTGGTTTCCCACATCTGTGAGAATTTGCATGATTCCCACGAACATGGGAATTTGTCTCAAATGCACTCTCCTTGTCTTCTTTTCTTTGATCTTTCGTTCAACCTCCAAGTTGTTCCCTCTTCCTTCCTACTAAAAAATAATCAATTATTACCCTCAATTAGCATCAAACACACAAGAACAACAATGGAAATCAAACTTAATGAAAACATACAAAATGAATTCTAAACTAGAATAATAAACAACAATTATGTTAGAAAACATATGCTAATTACCTTGTAACATATCCTAATGCACACCTATCAAGTACCAAACCAAAGTTCTGAATAAGATTGAAGCAACTAATAGATAAACAAGGTCTAGATGTACAATCCTGTAGAACTTTTCTATGCTTAGATTTATCTTAATTTAATGACTAATACTAGTTTCTTGGAGAATTTCAAAGTTATAGTTATATTCTTTCTCGAGACATACAACCATTAATGTATATGTTAGCTTTAGTGCTCCCAAGTAAAAAATTAATTAACTTCTTTAGAATCATAGCAATGTCAACGTCATTTATGTCTAAAGAAAAATTTTAGCATCATTCTTCCATTTATTAAAACAGGAACTTTTTAAGATTTCAATTATGACAATACTACTATTGATATAAAAGGTCACTATAAAATGACAATACTACTGTAAAAAGGTCACTATAAAATGACAATACAATTTAATTAGCATATGGAATATAGTAGTGATACTCAAAATCATAATTTTCACATAACACATCATATAACACCTATAAGTGGAATATATATAAAGAAATTTTAAGATTTTTATATAAAGGAGATCCAAAGGAAATGATAGACACCTTCATGAATCTACTAGTTGTTAGCTAATAAAACACGTAGGTATACCTAATTCTCATCCATATATCTGTATATTCATATTTTAAATTCATATTAGGCCACCATATCTTGGTTAAACGATCAAATATAAGGTCAAAGACATCCATTATTCATATAAATACAAAAAGTTTATATTTGAAAAAGCCACCTAAAGGTTTATGATGGTAATGAGCTAGGTGGAATCAAACCTGCACATGTCTAATTCCTACCCAAAAATTAAGCGTTGCTTAAAGCATCAAATAAAATTGGGTCGAACTAGGCCAATACTTAATTGCCAAGCCTAATAGTGGTACCATTCCTTTAAACTAAAAAAAGAAGTCTTAGTCATACATGAAATACACTTTAAAATCAACACTTTGTACCATTCCTTTACAAAGTAGCTCTTTACCTACTCTTAATCATCACCTTTCTGGAAAAAAAATCAATAAGTAGATTAGAATTATTCCAAAAATAACTATGCTCATAACTAGGTTGATATATCTAAAGAATGAACCACCAATTACTGTATTGTAACTTACATTTAATAAAGACAAATTAATGTAGTTCAAAAATTAACAACACAATGATTCAATTATTTGTATAAACAAATTAAATTATTTTTATAAACAAACTCACAAGGCATAAACTTTTCAATCCACATTGGGTGTAATATATTTGCAAATGAAAAAATAAGCAAAAATAATTTGCAATTGATCTCAATGTAAAAGATAATAAGATGAACAACATTAAATTAAAGAAATTTGTCATATGATATTCTTCACATGAATATGTACAATTTGGAAGAATAGAATATTTCAAAAAATGCTTTATCAATTACAGTTTAGATGTTAATAGAAAGATATTATACTAAAGAAAACATAAAGAAATGATAAGGAGTACAAAAGATATGGATCCTGGTGTAGACAACCTTTCATATGTCAGGGCCTAAACATGAAATTATTGTATGATTCTGCCTTAAGGATAAAGGAATAAAATCATAACGCCAATACAGTAAGAATGTGAACAACTCACATATCTTTATGTCATATCAAAATACCTTAGCGTCTTCCTAAAGCTTCATCCTGTAAGTAGGATGATTTTAATGTCCTTACTAGATTTTCAATCTATTTTATTCTATTGATTAACAATATAATTTAGGATGTCAAAATTCAGACGTAAATGTAACCTTGATGGCAAACTACTTAAGAGTAAGAAAGTGATAGGTGTGCATTAGGATATGTTTTTATAGGTAATTAGCATGTGTTTTCTAGCATAATTGTTGATTATTGTTCTAGTTTAGGATTCATCTTGTATGTTTTCATTAAGTTTGATTTTTATTATTGTTCTTGTGAGTTTGATGTTAATTGAGGGCAAGAATTGACTATTTTTAGGTAGGAAGGAGCAACTTGGAGGGGGAACTAAAGATCAAAGAGGAGAAGAAATGAGGAGTGCATCTGTGACAAATTCCCATGTCACGTGGGAATTACAGAAGAAAATGAGAGATGCGGTATGATTCCCACTAGCATGGGAATTACAATTCGAGGCAATCTATGAGGCTTCATTAAATTTAAGATTTTTGGACTATAACAAGAGAATAAAGCCTCCATTTTCAAGGGAGGTAACACCCACCTGTTGAAACACCATCCTTGAGTGAAGAAAACATGTTTGGAGCATTAAGGAAGGATTGAAGATAAGGATCATCATTAAGATTGGGCAAAATAGCACATCAATACTAAAATTCCAGATTTTGGCAAAGAAGAGAAGGAGTCCTTCTATTCAATTTTTTTGTTACTTTAATCTTTTATATTCTTTGTAAAAATCGATTATTTGAATGTTGATGATGTTATGGAGACCATGTTAGGCTTATTTTATTTTATGGATTGCTTTTGGAACTATTATGTTGAACTCCTATTTTATTGAATTGAATGCAATTGTCTTTGTTGATTGCTATTTTTAATTGTCATTTTGCAACAAATCGAGAGAGTGAGTGAGATGTAATTCGTGTAGGATTGTACAACAAGAGTTAGCGACCTATAGACTAGTAATCATCATGTTAATTGAATAGTTAGATGAGAAATCTCGTCTAATCAATTGATCACCCATAGGATAGTTTAATAACTAGTTGAATTGGTATAGTCATTTGGTAAGTTGAGAGAATGTCTAATTGATTCCCGCTAATTCGATTAGGGACAAATAGTTACACCTTGAGAGAGGGTAATTAGTACTTTCAAAAATTTAGGGTAAGACACAATTCAATCGATAAAACAGGAGGGAGAAATTGAAGTAAATCACACGTTAGTGAAGATTTTACGTTCAAGAAACTAGATACACAAGAAGGGGGGTTGAACGGTGTATGCTCCTTTTTTAATATAAAATCTCGAAAAGAGCTTCCGTTTCTTATTAGAAGAATATCACAACTTATTACGTAGTTAATCACAAATTACTTCTCTATGAGTTTTAGCAACAAAGTAAACTAAAGTAAAGAGTAGAGAATAGAGAATAGACAATGCGATTTTCATACTGGTTTACCCCAAACCGTGGGCTACGTCCAGTCCTCAGAGTTCGACTGAGTGTTCCACTATTCTTCAAACAATTACAAGTATTCTTTCTTCCATTCCAGAGCCTCTTCAAGTCTCTTACAAAGTATTCTTTCACTATCTTAGCCTCTCCAGGCTATCAGCCTTTTCTTTCTCTCACTAGAAAAAGATTGTGAGCTTTCGTTACAGTAATGTTAGTTCTATTATTAGTAAGACTTTTCTCTCAGTTTTTCTAACTTTTTTGCATCTTTGACTGTGACTAATATTTATAGCCTTCGTCTTTAACTGCTTCTTTGTTCTTGATAACGACTTCTTGATTCTTAGTAACCGCTTCTAGGTAACCGTCATTTAGTTGAGTTATGTAACTAACTCTGACTAAATAACTGTCTGACGTGCTAGTGTATCTTCGTGGTTTCGTCTATATCTTCTTTATGTCTGTGTTGCCTTTGCGCCTGCGTCTATATAGTCTTTGCGTCTGCGTCTGTGTCTATATCTATATAGTCTTTGCGTCTGCGTCTGCGTCTATATAGTCTTTGCGTCTGCATCTGCGTCTGTGTCTATGTCTATGTAGTCTTTGTGTCTGCGTCTGCGTCTGCGTCTGCATCTGCATCTGCGTCTATGTCTATATAGTCTTTGTGTCTCATCTGCGTCGGCGTATGTGTCTATATCTATATAGTCTTTGCGTCTACATCTATATAGTCTTTGCGTCTGCATCTGCGTTTATGTCTATATAGTCTTTGCGTTTGCACACTTAATACACTTGTCAAAGACATTCATTTGTTTTTAACATTATTATTATTTGATTGTCATCAAAATTAATCATTGTAAAGTCCTTTTGACTTAACAATCTCCCCCTTTTTGATGATAACAAATAATCATAATTTTAGACAAATCAAAGTGAATGAATTTTTATTCAATTAGATGAATAAGAAAACAATCAAATGAATAGACAACAACAAACAACAAATAAGAAGACAACAACAAGCAAAGAAATATATATATACATTCTATCTTCTTTTCTTCTGTCTTTTCTTCTTCTTTTTCTTGTCTCCCCCTGTCTCCCTTTTTCTTCCTCTTCTCTCCCTATTTGTTATCAATCAAAAATGTTACCTCAGATGCTTCATTATTTCAGAAAACATGCGTTGCATATCTATTCTAATCAACTTGAGGTCTTCTTCTATTGTAACTCGTACATAGGCTAGTTCCTTATGAAGATCACCCACTGAGTCTTGCAGATTGTCAACCTTAGTATGAATTTCTACAATTTCCTCCACTAAGGCTTCCTAACTCCGCTGCTCAGTATGTCTAACTTCTTCCATTCCAATAGTTTTGACTTTTTGAATTGGACTCGATGGATAGAAGGTTGGAACAACAGCTGTTTCTGAGGGTAAGACATCTAGGTCTATTATTTTTAGGGTAGGAGGTTTGAAGTATTGTTTTCCATCTGGGAGATCAAGGTCATAAGGTCTAGGTAGTTTAGGAATGGTTTTGCCAAGAAGGTGAAGGACATCTTTAAGTGAGGGTATGAAACTTAAAGGTCTAAAGTGCATAAACAAGTGCACAAAAGTCTCTAAGTTGATAAACATACCTCCAACCTTTATAGATCTATAATGTCCTTCAGTTACCTTGCCAACTACCTGAGAACTAGCATCTGTGTTGAAGCGTCCACAACTACTCCCTGATGCTTTTGAGATGTGATGGGAAATATAGACACCTCTTAATTGTACTGTATGACACGCTTCATCTATGTTCCTCACTGCTTCATGAATCTGTTCTTCTGTTAGGTCACCTGTTTTTTTGTCCGAGTACATCTTTTGTTTCCCTTTTTCAACATTGTGTACAATGTGTGAAGCTCTTGGTTGTAAGTCAAGTACAATTTTGATCAAAGTTCTACTCGTAGCTGGGTAGATAGTATACCGATCTTTGGTCATCTTCTGTAGATATGGTTCTGACTTCTCATCCTTCAGAATCCCTTATAATCTCCTTTCTTCATGATTGAGAAGATGTATAGATCAATTATTGATCAAAATAGATTCCAGTTGTACCTTGACCAACCTTTTCACAGGTTCTCTGATTATTATTGAGCTTCTGCTTCTTACAGGTACCTCTTCCTCAATCACCTTTATTTTGAAGCCCTCTTTTCTAATAGGATTAAGAGATTCCCCTCTGTCTTCAACTGATTTTTCTTTTCGTTGACTTCCAGTTGAAGTGGTTTCTTTCTGACTGGTTTTTAACTTTTTATTTTCTCCAACCAGTCCAGAAGGTGGTTAGTGTTGAGTTCGCTTTCTTTCAAACTCTAATTTCTTCTTAATTCCAGTCTCCTTATTTAGCTCCATCTACACTTGTTGCAGAATTGAGACTAGAGATCTTGTGGTTTGTGGTGTTCTTTTTATCTGTTGAGATTGTACACCAAGAGTCATTCGACTTCCTCTCTTCTATTCTTCTTGTAGGAGAGTTAATACTCTTGGTGACCTCTTTGATTTTTTGACTTGCTCAAAGTCAAGTGCCTCTGCCTTTCTTTTTACTGACACTTGTTTTCCAGATAGATTCACCTGGCTTTCTTCTGTTAGCCTTATCGTCTTCGCTTCAGCTGCTACTTGAGACGATTTCTTCTTTTCTTCTATAGTCATTCTTTCATAAGATTGAGGTTTCCTTTTCTCTTTAGGAGTAATATTGCCACTCATGCTACGTCTGAGTGTATGCTCCCCCTCAATCCTTGCTTTTAGCGTTGAAGTTGTATTCAATCCCATTTTACCAATGATTGCTGCATTAATACACTCTTAATGTTCATCTTCACCCTGTTTCCTCTATCCAGGAAAATTCCAGAATCTCTAAAGATTCTTGTCAGCAGCATGCCATACGAATAAGCATTAGAATCCTTCTTCGTCTTCATCATGTACCTAAGAATCAGGTGTGGAAGATTGATAGCCTTATGGTTGAGTAGGTAGGACAGGCATTGCTCGTCAATCGTTGTCACAACGTTCCTTGATCCTGTTCTTGGTAGGATGCAGTGAAATAATATGTTGTGTAGAACCCTAGCCTTTGGAACAAGGTTCGACGACTTCTTATCTTTTGGGTCACTACACCCATAGAGTTGTCGATTTACCATTGCCTTCTCTAGACGATTTTGAATCATCCATCTAGGGTTGTAAGACACCTCTTCTCCAACACACGGATATCCACTAAACTTCTCGATTAGCTACAGTGTGACGATAACTGACAGTCTATCCACCAATGATACTACTGTATCATCTACCACATTTGCATTCTTTCAGAAATCATTCACTTCATTCAGATAAACTGTTTCACGAACCTGAAAGAAGTTTTTCCATCTAGCTGCCTTAACTTCGGGTTCAATATCCATCTAATTCTCCTTCAAAGATTCAAAATCAACATGCTTTCCATAAATCATTGCTTGCTCCATTGTGATCTTTAGATAGTAGG
>JAOQML010051201.1:0-10306 GCA_027568935.1 Erythroxylum urbanii
GCATGAGATGTGGTAATTTACCACATCTGGACCCGTTTCTCAGGTCCGACCCGTTCTCTGGAAACGGGATGTTACAAAACGTTTCCATAAATTTGTCCATTTTACTTTCCAATGATCCAATTCGATCTTTCTATAATCCTAACGGTCCTTATGGTCTTTGCTGGCCACCTGTATTATTATTACTCCAAGAAAATTTTGGGTCATTTTTCCAACCTAGATTATATGTGTTCGAGTATAGGTTATTACCTCGTTGTGGCTGGCCTTGATAACTTACCTGTTTAGTCCCATTAGTTCCTAATAAGAAACAGTCTGTTGAGCTGTGATTGTTCTCCTCACACAGCTCACAATGTTCTTGCACTGCCTTAGCTGCCGAGGTGGATGCCCCTTGCATGTTGTTTAGCTGCTTCATCAAGGTCGTAATTTGAGCCTGCAAGCCAGTAATCGAGTCAATAGGTATCAAACCTTTTTATTCCTTTTGTCCTTGTCTACTCCTCTCACTCAACCACATGCAGTTGGTACTTGCCAACTCCTCCAACAAATCATGTTCTACTTCTACCATCTTCCTCATTAATGAACCTTTGACTGTTGCATCAATTGTGGCCCTTATGCTTGGGTTCACTCCATTATAAAATGTTTGAAGCAAGAATTCCTTCGGGAGGTTATGATGAGGGCAGCTCCTTTGAAGTTCTCTAAATCGCTCCCAAGCTTCGTAGAGAGATTCTCTGTCGCTCTGTTGGAAATTTGTTATTTCCTTTATAATGCTTGTCATCTTTGTTAAAGGAAAGTATTGTGCAAGGAATGCTTGAGTAAGCTACTCCCAAGTTGAAATCTGGCCTGGATTTAGAGAATTGTACCATGCTTTTTCCTGATCCTTCAACGTGAATGAAAATAATTAAAACTTCACTGCATCATCGAACATTTTGTTGAATTTGAATATGTCATAGATCTCTAAAAAATTTACAATGTGGGCATTCAGATCCTCATTGGATAGCCCGTAGAACTGCACACTATTTTGAAAAATGCTAAGTAGCGCTGACTTTTATCTCAAAGTTATTTGCTTGAAATACCGATTTCGCCACTCCTTGAGGACTAAACCTTGGCCTTATAAAATCCTTGAGTGTTCTTTCTAGTCCTCCTTACTCTCCTTCTTAAGCCATATTTTGATTTGAGAAATTTAAGCTCTTTGCTCTTCTTACATCTCTTTCAAGGTTTTAAATGTCAGGGAATTCGTCTTCAATAATTTCTTTAGTCCTTTGTGTGCTCCTTGTGTCCATGCACCTGCAAGTTCACAAGGTAACGTATCAAAATTCTTAAATCAAAGTATTCTAAATTAAACAAGATGCTAAACAATCAATCCCCGGCAACGGTGCCAAAACATTATTGATAGATTGTAAAACCTATCTACTTGTTTTATACTCAAAAACGGCAAGTGAACGGGTCGTGACTTGTAGTTAGAAAGAGTGGATATCGATCCCACAGGGATTGATGCCTATACACCACTTAATTTAGAAAAGACTTTGTTTAAGAAATAAAATCGTTTAATGCAATTAAAATAGAAAATTAAATTAAAAATAAAAGAATAATGTAAGTACTGGACAAACTTATAATTGCAGAAAATCTGAATTCAAGGATTTAAATGCTAGAGATTAACTTTTTCCTTATTTTGTCTCCCTTATGTTTCATTAATTAAATTATGTCTCATCCTAGATTTTCGAATGTACTAATTGCCCTCTCTCAAGGTGTAACTATTTGTCCCTTATTAAATTTACAGGAATCGATTGAACGTTCTCTCAACCTACCTAATGACTCTACCGATTCAACTAGTTATTACACTATCCTATGGAGGATCAATTGACTAATTGAGATCTCTCTTCTAATTATTCAATTGACATAATAATTGCTAGTCTATAGGTTACCAACTCTCATTGTACAATCCTACACAATTTTCATCTCACTCACTCTCTCGATTTGTTATAAGATGACAGTTAAGAACAACAATTATCAAAGACACTTTATTCAATTCAATAAGGCACGAGTTTCGGCAAAATAATGAAAAAGCAATCCCTAATAAGAAATTAGCTAACATAGTCTCCATAACACTATCAACATTCAAATAATCCATCTTGACAAAGAAAGGAAGAGATTAAAATGATAGAAAGTGAATAAGAAAACTCCTTGTCTTCTTTGCCAAAATCTGGAATTTTGGTGTTGATGTGCTATTTTGCCCAATCTTGATGATGATCCTTGTTTTCAATCCTTCCTTGATGCTCCAAACATGTGTTCTTTACCCAAGGATGGTCTTTCTATAGGTGGGTGTCATCTCTCTTGAAGATAAAGGCTTAATTCTCTTTATATAGTCCAAAAAATTAGGTTTAATGAAGCCTCGCAGGTTGCCTCAGATTTCAATTCCCACGCCCGTGGGAATCTGCATGATTCCCACGAGCGTGGGAATTATAGGCAGAAACATTCTATTTTGATTTCCCACATCTGTGGGAATTTGCCTAATTCCCATGAATGTGGGAATTGGTCCCAGGTGTGATCCTCTTGTCTTCTCTTCTATGCTCTCTTGTTCATCCTCTAACTTGATTCCTCTCCTTTCCTACACAAAAATAAGCAATTCTTACCCTCAATTAGCATCCAACACACAAGAACACAATGGAAATTGAACTTAATGAAAACATACAAAATGAATCCTAAACTAGAACAATAAAGAACAATTATGCTCGAAAACACATGCCAATTACCTATAAAAACATATCCTAATGCACACCTATCAGTTAGCAAGAGAAATGTTCTCTAGTGATAAATTATATTTTTTTTTCTGAAATCCATTATGCTTGAATTGTTCTTTAATATGAATCTTTAATGATTGCTTATGATATAATCTGATTCAGTATACGTGGATGTTAGGTGACTGTTAAACAGTTGCTAGTTTATCTATGATTTAGTTATTTCCCATTAAGCTTTATGCTTAGTGCGGTAGTTTTGCCCCATGTAGGTTTAGATAGGATGGTTTGAGGGCTGGGACAATAACAACCGCAATGGCCAATGAAGACTATTTTGTTTTGGTAATGTATGCTTCGGTTGTATGTTATAATATAAGACATGATGTATTTTGTTAAAAGTTTGTAAATATTGTATTACGGAATGTATTTAAACTTAAAATATATGCTATTTTGTTTAAGGGTTTGTAATGTAATAACCTTAATTCAGGATGAATTGTCGCATGTATTCGAATGAATTCGATGTGCTGGTTAAATTCTGTTTAAAGTTGAATATGTATGCAAAAGTAATGATTGGTTGTTTAAATTTTGGCAATGTTTTGTAATTTTTTGATATGCTTTAAATCCTGTCTTAGGTAACATTCGCATATCCTTTTAGAGGTATATGGGTGTTACACTGTGAGTCGACCTAGATGGTCTACTCTTAATTAATTGTTCTGTTTAAGCATCTGTATTGAATTATTATTGATGTGAATGTGAATGTAATAATTCTAGACATTAACAATCCGAGGAGTTTGATAAATGTGAATGTATTAGAAGTGCTTCATTGAATGTGAATATGGAATAAGTGATTCTCAACATATTTGTTGAATGCCGGACTTAGGTCCGATGATATATGAAAGTGAATGTGTAAAGTGAATATAAATGACTTATTGATATATGAGATTTGATGCATTCCACTACACGAATGTATGAACAGATAAAGGCAGTTGTAACCGGAGTAGCCACAAAAAAAAAGCTTTAAGCTCAAAAAGTGATTAAGAGCCAAAGGCTCACTATGTATAATGAGCCTAGTATCTCCAACAAATATGGGATAATTATTAATGAGCCTGGTATCCACAATGGATAGGGGACAATTATAGGCATTCGAACACAACAACGTAACAATTGAAAGTGAGTCTTATAAGCATTGCATATATATTTAATACGTGTGTTTTAAATGATCGTAGTGAATTGTTTCTATTGATCTGAGTTAGAAATATGAATTTAGTGAATATAAAGTGTATGTCATTCAACGTGATGATTAGTGAAGTGATGTCTATTATGTGATTATATGAATTGTTTGTGAACTAATTGTGTTATATGATATGAGTGAGCCATCGAGGATGGTCCGCTCACTAAGTTCGCAAAAATCACTAAAATTGCAACATTGTTTTTCAAGCTTAGAAGATATACACAGTTAGACAAACTAGAATATAGCTGCTGAAATCAGATAAGAGATAAAGGTCAGGATCAATTCACATCTACATTTGTTTTAAGTCCTTTTTGTTTCAAGATTTGTTTTTCACAACTGTTGAATTTGTATATATATGAATTATGTACAATGTATACTAGAATTCAGTTGTAATAACAGTTGTGATTAAAAACGTTTTGTAATTATAATGGGCCCAAATGATTGCTAAAATTTTGATGTTATGTTTATTATTTATGACCTTGTGATTGGAAATTTTTATGAACTAAATAGGTCGAAAATGATTTTTTGTTTTCTAAAAATGCGTCTGATGCATGAAAAATTCGCAATAAGTATGATTGACTGGCTGTCTTAGAATACCACCCGTAGAATATGTTCTCGAATACCAAGGGTATGTTTTGGAATATGCCCTATGTGAGTGGGATGCTACAGAGTTTGTATCAAAGCCTAGGCTTGGTGTCTTACATGGACATTTTTGAAAATATGTGTCAAGGTACATGTATTTTAGACATGTCATAGCATGCAGTGGCAACTGATCTCCAGTTTGAGTTACATTTACATAAATCACACAGATGAACATTCGTTAAGAGTTTGAGCTGATAGAAATAATGAGAAGAATGATGATATGTCAGAATGTGAGAAAATGAAAGTTTGTGGATATTTAGAAATGAGAAATGGTATATGGTTTGATATGAGAGACAAAGATTCAATGCATTTGTATTGGTGTATGTATTATTGAATATGACATCAATATTGTACTGTGGTGGTACATCTTTGATTGTGATATGAATGTGAATACCTTGTCGTGGATTAATTGAGGAAAATAGAGATATAAGTATAAATGACAAGATTTAAAGTGTACAAGTAAAGTTGAAAGAAAAAAAAATTTAATATGACATTGAAAGTTTAAACTTGGAATTGAAATGGTGTTTTAATTAATGTGATAAGAGTTATGATTTAACATAAGAATATGTTAGTGGATTTGAGATCAGAAGTTCATGATGACTATGCATCTTTAATTCTGAATTGATTAAGAACTTACATATGTATGACGAAAAAAATGATAATTGGAAAATGAGATAAATGATAGTGATATATATATATATGTAGAGTTCGCAAGGTTGAGTTGATTTGTTATTGTGAGTTCATATTTGATAATGTGATTACTTTGATAAGTGATATTATTAATTACCTAAGTATTATTGTTTGGAGATGGTATAGGAGGTGATCTATGACATATTGAATACTCTTAAGTCATAGTTTCCGTGGTTAAAATTTTGAGATGACTCAGAGTAGTGAATGAAAACAGTTATAGTGATCAATTAAGGATAGATCGAAAGTGAAAATCATGTTACTATATTTGATGGATTTGAGGAAAAAGGTAGGAAAAAGAAGCAGGGCATGATCATAACATAGTTTCCCCCCAATCATAGCCGAGATTATTTGGTTTTACACTCTGGTGATAGACACAGAGAGAGAAATGCTGTCCGGAACCAATTAAGAATAAGGTATCCTTAGCGTAAGATATTAATAGGTGACTTGTCGAAAATACATCTTTGGATAAGATATAATGATCTTGATGGAACATACCAAGGTATAAGTGTATATGAATAAGCCTACTACTTCACTGAGCTCTATTATAAAAAGTATTATGTTCATGTAAAGTATGATAGAAATTGATCTTATTGAGATGTTATGAATAGTTGAAATCGATCTTCTTGAGTGATTAAGTGATTAAATGTGTGAAATGTTTAAAGTGATGAATGAGGATGAAGCATAGTGAATGAATTGTTGATAACAAAGTACCAAAATTTAGGAAAAGTATGAGTGTAATGGTAATGAAGGTGTTCATATGATTGTAGTTGTGATTCAAAAAAGATGAGTAATATGTATTAGTAAAGGTGAATGAGAATTGAATATTATGTGATCATATAATGCTAGAAAAGAAATGACGAATGATTGATTTATGATATTAGAATAACAAAATGTTCTTGAGGTGTAAACCTAAGAATAAGCTAGACACATGCAAATTATGATGTTTGAATGATTAAGAGATGTGATTAAAGAAACTTACCTAGAATAGTCAAATTGAGCATGTATTATACATTGCACACATATACACACACACATAGGTGGTGTGTGTACGATTGTATATTTATGTTATTGTGTAAATTAGTAATGTGTGTATAATGTGTATTGCATGAAGTTGAGACACATGATTGAAAGTCAGCATCCAGACGTTTCTGAATCGTGGAAGCTAATGCTAATCTGGAGCATACTGTGAGTCGACCTAGATGGTCTCCTCTTAATTAATTATTCTGTTTAAGCATCTGTATTTAATTATTATTGATGTGAATGTGAATGTGATAATCCCGGATATTAATAGTATGAGGAGTTTGAGAAATGTGATGTATTGGAAGTCCTTCATTGAATGTGAATGAGCAAGGAATAAATTATTATTAACATATTTGTTGAATGATGGACTTAGGTCCGATGATATGTGAAAGTGAGTAAAGTGAATATAAGTGACTGGTTGATATATAAGATTTGATGCATTCCACTACATGAATGCATGAACAGATAAAGGTAGTTTTGACTAGAGTTGCCACTAAAAAAGATTTTAAAGCTCAGAATGTGATTAAGAGCCAAAAGATCACTATGTATAATGAGCCCAGTATCTCCAAAGGATACGAGACAGTTATTAATGAGCATGGTATCCACAATAGATATGGGATAGTTACAGGCACTGTCACAACAATGTAACAATTGAAAGTGAGTCTCATGAGCATTGCATATATATTAGATATGTGTATTTTAAATGATCACATTGAATTGTTTCTATTGATCTGAATGAGAAATATGAATTAAGTGAATATATGGGATATGATTCAACATGATGATTAGTGAAGTGATATGTATTATGTGATTATGTGAATTGTTTGTGAACTAATTGTGTTATGGGATATGAGTGAGCCATTGAGGATGGTCCGCTCACTGAGTTCACAAAACTTACCAAAATTGCAAAGTTGTTTTTCAAGCTCAGAGGAGATATCCAATTAGATAAACTGGAATATAGCCACTGAAATCAAAAAAGAGATAGAGGTCAGGATCAGTTTGCATCTGCATTTGTTTTCCATCCTTTTTATTTCAAGATTTGTTTTCTGCAACTGTTGAATTTATATGTATATGAATTTAGAAAAATGTATACTAAAATTTAGTTTGTAATAACAATTGTGACTAAAAACGTTTTATAAATGTAATGGGTGAAAATTATTACTGGAATTATGACGATATGTTTATTATTTATGACCTTTATGATTGGAAATGTTTATGAACTGAATGGGCTAAAAATGATATTTTGTTTTCTAAAATGCATGAAAAATTTGCAATAGGTATGATTGATTGACTGTTCTAGCATGCCACCTTCGTAAAGTATGTTCTCGAATATCGAGGGTGTGTTCGAGAATATGCCCTATAAGAGTGGGGTGCTACAAATTGAGTTTTAGGTTTTAAAATGTGGGGTGTTTTCAAGAAACAAAAGAATTAAGGCTCAGCAGAAGTAGCAAGGGACAATAAAAGGTAGGTTACTTAAGCCAAAGGTTAACACAAAAAAGGGCTATAATCATCTCTATTAAGCTTACATCTAGTCGACTCAAACTGATTCAAAACATAAAGTCAAACAATCAAGCAAGTAAAACAACTAACTAGGTAAATAAAACAATGTAAAAAGTAAAGGGTAAGAAAGCTTTATGGAGATTATGGTGGTGAAGGCATAGGGGAAGGGACTTCAATGTTCTTCATCTAGATGAACTTGAGGAATTGCTTTTTGATGTATTGCTGCTCCTTGCATACTTGTCTCGTCTGGGTGCCGATCTCATTAATTTGCAGTGTCATTTGTTGATGGATTTTGGCCATTTGGTTAAGAATTTGTTGGAACTTGTTGACATCTACTGCTACGGTTGGTTTGTCTTCAACTGCTTCTTTTTAGGGGCACCGGGGGCACCTGAGAAGAGGATGGTTGAGAAGTGGCTGCATCGTTGCCCTTCTTATTTTTAACAGTAATGCACGTCTGGGGATTTCGAAGCTCTATAGAATGGGGCTCCAAAATTTCAGGGCGTCTCAAATAAGGTATATCAAACATATCAGGTCTAACTATGCTCATACCATCCATATCAAGATTGTAGTGACAATATAAGTCATGCCAAAATTTGAAGTTTTCTTAGTAATGGAACCCACAAAGATCAAAAAATGTGATAAGGGGTATTTACTTTAATTTTACGATCCAACACCAAAGAAATGAAAGTGTCTTAGTTGAACACTTGTTGCTTTCAGTTTTGTTAAAAACAATTAGGCACATAAACTTGTGAAGAAGTAAGTGCTCAATGCTATGAATCAAAGTGTTGGGTGCATTTCTAGAGTCAAAATTGTTTTCACCTGTAAGTATCTTCCAATAATCATCCACATTAAAATCATCATGTTCATCCAAAACTTTGGTGTTAGACAATTCAAAGAGTGCACGAATGATAGTATAATCCAGCCTATATGTATGGGCACCTATCCTAAACCAGAATATGTTCATTTTTGTATTGTAGCATATAATGGTGAAAAATTCTATAATCATCATAGGGTATGTCAATATATCACAATGAATTAAATGACCCCAACCAATATTTGCAGCCAACCTTTCAATGTTACGCCTTAGTCCTAGAGTTTCTAACAGGTTAAAATCAAAGTACCTAAGAGGCAATAACTCTCTATCCTTAAAATCCTGGAATCTCATACCTTCTTCTTCTAAAAAAATAGGGAATGAGGTGCAAAAAGTGGCCTCCATATCACATTTACCTTCTCCGGAGACTTAGAGGTGTGATTGGTTGGTTAGTTTACAGGCTAGAAGTTTCTTTGGAGCCATTTAAGGAGACAAACTTGCAAAAAGGGTCACGAGAGAGATTAGCACATTTCTGAGAGAGAAAGAGAGAAAAACTTACCAAATCTTTGGATTCTTGAGTGGGTAATGTGAAATAAGTGTTAAGGGAGTGAAAAATGATGGAAAAAGTGGATTTTTCAATATCTTCAAATTGAGGATGAAAAGGAATTTCTACCATCATTAAATCCTCATCAGGAAAGCTCTCCTCGATTTCCTCTTCTTCATTATGATGCCCCGTTCAAGTAATCATAGGTGGTCCGCTACAACATTTTATGCTCCTTTCTTGTCTTTATTCTCAATGTTGAATTCTTGGAGCAGAAGTACCCACCAGATGAGCCCATCCTTGACTTCCTTGTTGGAAACGAGATATCATAATTTCGCATGATTTATAAAAACAAGAACATGTGAGCCTAATAGATAAGAACAAAATTTCTGACATATAAATGCTATAGCAAGTAACTCTTTTTCTGTAGTTGTGTAATTCAGTTGTGCTCCTGTCAAGGTCTTACTTACATAGTAGATGGCATGTAACCTCTTTTGCTTTCGCTGGACAAGGACATAGTCGATGGCATGATCGCTTGCTTCACACATAATCTTGAAAGGAAGAGAGCAATCTAGCAACGTCAGAATGAGTGCTATTGTAACTGCCTTCTGTAACTTATTAAAAGCATATAAACAAGCATCATCAAATACAAAAGCCACATCTTTAACTAATAAATGAGTCAAAAGTCTAGCAGTAAGAAAGAAATCCTTTTCAATCACTTCTGTCTGAGCTCGATCCACTTCAATCCCCTTGTATGAAATATTATAGCCGATTATAATTCTCTTTTAGACCATGAAATGACACTTCTACTAATTCAAGACTAGATGAGACTCCTCACATCTTTGAAGCACTATGTCTAAATTAAAAAAGCAATGATCAAAAGAATCTCCAAAGATAAAGAAGTCATCCATAAATACTTTAACAAATTTCTCATTAATGTCCGCAAATATGGCTATCATGAACCTTTAGAATGTGGCAGGTGTTGGCCCCCAGATGTTTTTTAGTTAAGCATGATTTAAATAATTATAAGGCTTGGATAAGTGAATTTTTGGGAGTTCAAATTTTTTTATTTATTTTTTATTTATGTCTATGTTAGTAGAATTTATTTCTTGGGTTAGTTGAATTAAAGGTAGTAAAAATTCATA
>JAOQML010051211.1:0-10306 GCA_027568935.1 Erythroxylum urbanii
AAAAATTAAATAAGATTGATAAAAATTATAAAAGAGAATGGTACATTCAAATTGATAATAATTATTGTTTTACATATACCTAAAATAAAAAATATATAATGAAATGGACTTTTTATAAATTTTCTTTTGATCAAATATTGGTCATATAGAATTGGAACAATATTCTTTGGTATTGATAAAGAAAAAGATTAAGAAAACAAATGTTAAAAAAATGAGATCTTACAAAAGATATTTGCTGTGAAAAGATTGGCCATCCAAATAATTTAGAACATGATCTCATGTGTAGAAACTGGTAAAGCCACCAATGACCAGGAGGGAAGAAATTGAGGAAGTAAGATAGATTTGATTGGTACAAATTTCCAAAATTCTACCTTTTCGAGTATTTTTCTTAAAATCCTAAGAAATTTGTCTTCTTGGTTGGTAAATTAAGTACATTGAAGCCTTTTAGTCACCGACTCCGATCGCATTTGCATGCCTCCGGTGATCTACAGCACAGACTCATCAACCCCCAAACGCACGTAACACGACGAGACCCAGTTCGTGATTTTGGAAAAGAAAGCCAACTTCTGGAAGAGAAGACTGAAAGAAGGGAAATTTCTACAGTGGGTCGCGAAAAGTTTTGATCTTTGATCGAAGCTTAGCCATGTCGTTTTCGTTCTTCAAGCCCTCTCGGCCGAAGACGCCGCAGGATGCGGTGAAAGCTCTCAAGGACAGTCTCATGGCCCTCGACACCAAAACCGTTGTTGAAGTTAAAGCGCTTGAAAAGGTCCTTTCTTTCCTCTATTTTTTTTCATCCCTTTTTTGCCTTTAGTTTCGGATGTTTTGCCCATTTGATGTAATTTCAGATTTTGGTATTGCTTGGATGAGGTGGATTATGGTTTTTCAGCAATTGTTCCTGTCTTTTGACTATTTGGAATTACGAATTGATGTAGAAATGGAAACTTGGTAAGTGTAGTGTTGATCATTTGATTGGATTTTGCAATTAGCTACTTAGACGCTACTGAGAGTATGGCTTTCCGTTAATTGGATATACATTCGCATTGTATTCACACAGAGTATGGTGTTAAGGAACTCGTAAAAGTGACTGAAAATGGCTGTTCAATGAATAATGTAGAAGATACTGCAATGAAAACTATGGTTGAATTCAACGTCTTGCTTGCATGATATATAGTATGGCCACTAGTTTGTAATTGAACATGCGGTTTATTTTTAAAAGTTACACATCCAAGTGAAACCTTACCTGGGTATGATCTGCACTGAGCGAAGGTTCCAGGAAGAAGTTGAGAGACTTTAAGTCTTTGACTATTTCTTTTCTCTGCAAGAAGTGGCTGCTTTAAGACTTTAAGTTTGTAATGGATCTAGGCATGTGCTGTAGTGTTGGAATTAACCTCTGGGTCACCATTTAGTCCCAGAAAAACAATTCACGGTTGACTTTCCTTAAGGAGGGCGATCACATTACTTGATCATAGTTTTTATCATTTTAGATTCCATGTTTGACAAAATATCTCTGGGTTTTCAGGTTCTCTTACCTATTTAGTTCTGTTGACTTAGGCTTTAGAAGAAGTTGAGAAGAATTTTGTCACATTGAAAACTATGCTTTGTGGAGATGGAGATGTTGAAGCCAATGTGGAACAAGTGTCGCAATTGGTGCTTGAAGTTTGTCAGGAGGATGTTCTTACTATTATGCTTCACAAGTTACCTAATTTGGGATGGGAGGTACATTTAAACTATTGACACATTTTGTGAGGGATTGACATTGCTTGAGGTACATGAGCATAACTCTTCTTTTCTGCTCTGTTCCTGAATGTAGGCACGAAAGGATTTAGTTTATTGTTGGTCAGTATTGTTGAAGCAGCAAGTTGAGTCCAGATATTGCTGTATAGAATATATTGAGAACCATTTGGACCTACTGGACTTTCTGGTCGTATGGTAAGCTTTTGCCACAGAGTTGCCCTCCTATTCTCGTATTTCTGTTCAATGTGATTATCTGCATGCCTTCTGAGTTTCACATCCCATCACAAGCATTATTGAATGTCTTTCTTTTGGATATTAAGGGACATATATAACCTGGAAGACTTTACTTTGAATGATGATATGCAAATTGTTGGAGACAATAGCACAGTGTTAGAAGTATCCTACAACTGTATTTGATGGGCTAAAGCCCATTATGTCTAAAAAGCAATTTAATATGAGATGCATAAGCTATTTTCTCTGCACACAGTTGGCTATCTTACCATTGTCTTTTATAAGAAGAAGTTAATCTCTGAGCTGTTTCTATCTTTTAGAAAAACTGTGTGAGAGAAGTCATCCTTGTCAGTCTCAGGTTGTTTGAAATTCATTAGAATGATACTGCATAAGACTTACGTTTGCTCTTTGAAGCAGTTATGATAACAAGGAAATTGCCTTGAACTGTGGTCTTATGTTGAGGGAATGCATAAAAGTTCCAAGATTTGCAAAGTAAGACATTCACTTTTTCTTTGTTTTTGTAGTTCTTGCAAAGTTATATGCTCAAGTTCATGCTTCTGTGAAAATAAAAACTGAGGTTATTTGTGATAGAAGCTTTGGTATGTTGTTCACTTGATTGATACTTAGAACTGGAGAGCATATTATAATAGATCCACGGGACAAGCCTGCAATTTATTTGTCTTGTGATTCTTCTTTTGTTATACATAAAACTCAAGTCTGTGAAATCTTCGGCTTTTTTTTCATGTGAGGTTTGGTACGGGGAAAGCTTGAATTATGTTTGTATGCTGACCCAAATACAAGAAATGAAGGATTTATTTCACACATCTATTTATTTCCTGTGACCATTAGATGGCCTCAGATTTAGTACTAGGTTTCTTCTCTGAAGTGCACCAAATCAGTTTCATTGGCAATAATGTTGATTTGATTCTTGGTTGGTACTTGTCGGTAACTACTATAAAGATATTGTTTGCATTAGGACTGCTAGACAACTCTGCTGATTTGTTGTATTGGATCATGTTAAAATATCTTTTTCCTACATAGCATTTTGATGCATTTTAAGTCACAAAGTGAACTGACTAGAGAGAATTGAAACTGGGGATAATTTAACATATCTACCATGTAATTGTAGTTTTTTATGGATATTCATTTCTGGAAAACTTTTATATTTGAGAAGCCTTTAAGTTTCATGCATTCAGTATTTGTAGTGACTTTTCAGATACATTTTAGAGTCTGCAAGCTTCGAGTTGTTCTTTAAATTTGTGGAATTGCCTAATTTTGATGTCGCATCTGATGCTTTCTCTACTTTCAAGGTCAGAGTTAAAACTAATGCTTCTATGGTGTTGAATCTCAAATTACACTTCCATGTGTTATTCTCCTTCACGTGTTAACTAAAATTTGCCAGGATTTGCTCACTAAACATGGTACTGTGGTTGCTGAGTATCTTACTGCACATTATGATGAGGTATGATTTTTGAAAGATGTAGACAAACCAAACTTAAGTAACTAAATACGCACAAACTAAACGTAAGTAACTAAATAAGCTGAAACTGAGCAAGATCCATGTTAATGGACAGCATCGTAGTCATCTGATTCTGATCATCTAGGTGATCATGCACCACCAAATTTGTTCACCTGTTTTTTGCAGACTTGAAGATTGATCTGCTTGGCATTAGATTGACCTGCTTATATTACATTTTATTTGTATTTAGATTCTTTTAACTTGTTATTATGTTCATGAGAAGAATGTTTAAGAACCTAATAACGTCCAATATTGTTTTCAGTTCTTTGATCTATATGAAAAGCTCTTAACATCTACCAATTATGTGACAAGAAGGCAGTCATTGAAAGTTAGTATCTTTTATAGTTTTATATCATTTTTCTTGTTATTTTCTTCTGCAATTGAAAATACACTCTGCCCCAATGGGTTTAGGTTCTCTCAGAATTTCTTCTGGAGCCACCAAATTCCCATATTATGAAGCGCTATATTTTAGAAGTTCGGCACTTGAAAGTGATGATGACGTTACTTAAGGTATTATGTCTTTCTTTCTCCATACTATTCATCTGTTTGACTTTGGTTCTTAATGAGCCCGAGAATACCAAAGAACCATACCAGATTGAGCGTACATTTGTTGGACATTTTTATACAATTGCTTTAGTTGTTATTTCGTATACTCCTGACAAAAGCATCCGATTGTTTATTGTTCATTTTGCTTCTCTGAGCAGGACTCGAGCAAAAATATTCAGATATCTGCTTTCCACATTTTCAAGGTTCTGGAATTTCACCCTCTTTTTGATTCACATTCCGTGCATCATCACCATGATGTACATAGTTGAAAACCTCAGGAACCAGAGGCCTGCTAATAACTATTTAACTCTTCACGTAATTTGCACCCTCTCTACGTGAATGTGGGGTGTGGGAAGTAGGAATATCTACGTACTTTTATTTGTGGAGATACTTATATATATTCCCGGGTCTGTGATATCTTATTGCATACAGAAATTTGAACTTGAAACATCAGTCATGATTCCCTTATATGCTCGGTTGAACAAATATGGAAGAACTGTTTTCATGGTTCCCCCAAATTATTTGTTTCTACACACAGGTTTTTGTTGCTAATCCTAACAAGCCACGAGAAGTGAAACTGATCTTGGCAAAAAACCATGAAAAGCTGTTGGAACTACTTCAGAATCTTTCTGTTGGAAAAGGCAAGTTCTTTCTGTTGACATCTTGTAGAGCCACATTGTCTCTCCTATCCTCCATTAAACTGTTTTCTCATGCGTATTCTTTTTCTTGTTATTCTCTTTTAGGTTCCGAGGATGAACAGTTTGAAGAGGAAAAGGAACTGATCATGAAGGAAATCCAAAGATTATCTAGCCTGCCAATCCTCGACCAATAGGTCCTCGTCCTATCTTTGGTCCATCCTTTCCTTCTGAGATCTTGTTCTTGAGGTTCTTGCTAAATTCCATTGAAGAAATCAGAAATCCAGAGCCCACTTCATACAAAATATCTCACCAAGGAATAGATAGTAAGAAAATTGCACCCTTGTAACCCAGTTTTCTGAAGAGGCCTGAAGTAGATGTTGTGTGTCTATGCAGACTATATTTTGTTTGAAAGTGATGAGAGTGATTGAATTAATTATGAGCAATGAATTCCTGTTGCATCCTGTTACGGAGAACGAGTTAAGTACGTGTTTTGAATAAATTTGTTCCCGACGGATTTTCATGGTTATAGTTCAATTGAAATCTTCTGTGCCCACTATCCTATACCTACTTTGTTCCATGCGATCTCATTCATACATTTTTTTGGATCTCACACATTTGTATGGCTGAAATCGCGTAAAACAGAGTTAGTATAGGATAGTGGGTACAAAAGATCTGGTTTCAGCTTCACGTTCATTATGAATTCTGCAATAACTCTTTGGGTTGTGATTTGATTGATGATGGGTTCCTCTCCTTTTCCCTTTCCAACTTCAAACATTTTGCTTATAATATGCATTATTGCATTTCAAATCACATCCTGCCCTTTAAGAATGGTTTAATTGATAGATTCTGTATATCAATTCAAAGGTAGCATCAAAGTTCTGCCTTATCCATTTACCTTCCAGCTCAATTCTAATTCAGACGTTGTATTTGAAATATGTTAGGGTCGGATTCGGGCTCGAGGTCGAAGTCGAGGCTCATTGCCACGCCTAGATGTTGTTTCCTTATATCCCGCTCTTGGCCTATAAGAATATGAACACGTCTAAACTTCCATCTATAGGTCTCTTTTGCCATTTTACGTGTGTTCCACACAACTCTCTCTCTATCTTGTTTCCTTAAAACCCCCAACGAATCCAAATGAATTTCTTTAACTCCGTCTTCTCCGACGATCCGACTCCACCGGATTCCCCCACTGCTGACTCCACCAACTCCGCTACGTGGTCCTTCGGCGGCTTTATCCAATCTCTCGCCGACACCTATCGGTGTGACTTGGAGGAGCTCGGATCCGGCCTGCGTAAAGAAACTGCTGTCCTCCGGGAGGTCGCTTCACGAGCCGTTAAGGACCTCCCCGTTGCTCTCGAAGTCGGCGCCTCCGTTGCTCAGAATTCTCTTGAAACAGTCGGCAAAGCCGTCGACGACATAGGCGCCACCGTTTCGGCTTTGATCATCCCTAGCGGTACGGGCTCCACCCTCGAAAGAATCGATCTTGATGATCGCGATCGTGAACGCAACAGCTCCGACAGTGATCATAGCAGGAGCCAGCGTTTTGACGTGAAACGGTACAGTCGTTTCGATAATCAATTACGTGCAATACAGTGTAATTGGGATACTTATGGAATAGAACCGGAGGATAAGGTGGAGTATGAGAAATGGAGAGCTGCATTTTGGGTTTTGGAACAGAGAACGGAGGAAGTTTCAAACTTGATGAATGGGAATGGTGTAATTAGGGCAATCTTTGATGGGTTGGTGCCTGATAAGGTTGATGAAGATGGGTTTTGGAGTAGGTACTTCTATAGGGTGGATAAGTTTAAGCAAGCTGAGGAGGCACGAGAGAAGCTTGTTAAGAGAGCCATAGCTGGTGAGGAAGAGGAGGAATTGAGTTGGGATTTTGATGATGCTGATGAAGGTGGTGAATCGAGTGGAAATGTGGAGCTAGAGAGGAGGAAAGTTACCGATGAGAGCGATAAGGAGGTCAAGAGTAAAAAGGCCATTGACAGGGGTAATCCGAACTTGGAAGAAGAAGGTAAGGTTGATAATGAAGGATCCAGTAAAGATAGTGATCTCTCACTGGTCTCGAGCCAGTCATTGTTGGAAGAGGAGGAGGATCTTGGTTGGGATGAGATTGAGGATGTTGGGAACAAAGAGGTAACATTTGGGGGTGGAACAAGTGCAAGTGGAGTTGATTTGAAGAAGACTAAGTTGAGTGTTGCAGAAGAAGATGAAGATTTGAGCTGGGATATTGAGGATGATGATAGTGAGGCTGTGAAATCCTGATCAGCATGATCGTTATCATTTTTTATGTGTTTTTACTCCCTAATTTACTTTGTAGTTATTGTTCGTTCTGTATAGATTTCTGTTCTGTAGAATTGAATCTTTATTGATAGTAAGCAATTGGATTCATATTACTGTTATAGCTCAATAAAATACGCATTCATTGCAATTTTAGTCCTTGAAAGTTGTCTAGTTTTCGATTTTCTTGTCCATAATTGTGTTCTTACTTCCTGACTGATCTATGCTGGTCTTGAATGTTCTAACCTTTTGATTGCCAAGCATTCTTATGTTGATCTTCTACACTATACAAAAATTTCAGCCGACAGGGAATACTAAGCAGGGTTGGCAATAGCTCAGGCCGGATCAGTTTCGGACTAAAAATATTTTTGTTTAGGGCTGAGTTTGGCTGAAATTCAGTCAACTCAAACTTTATCCGTTGATTTTGGAACAGTATGGATGCGGATCCTTTTTGTCAACCGAGCTGTTAAGGTAAACAACAAAGTTCAAGGGTATGGAGATCCCAAATGGTGGAGGGAGAGCAGTACTAGGAAACCTGTCGATTACACGATTCATTTGAGGCCACTTCAGATTGATGGGGCTAGCCATAAAAGCTGTGTCACTGATAGGTACAAGTGCATGTGGGTGCAAGAAAACCTGGCAATTACATGATTCATTTGATGCCACTTCAGGTTGATGGGAGTAGCCATAAAAGCTTTGTGTGTCATTGATAGCTATAAGTGCATACGGGTAAAAAGAGTCTCTTTGCTGGTAAAAAATAAGATTGTATATTTTTAAATTTCCTTAAATTTTATCCACCAGCAGAACTTAGGGATGGATGATAACCCATCAAATCTTCTGTTTTATTTACTGTCCATTAAAGCTCACTCAAGTTTGAACAAATATATTTTAAAGTTTGATAACTACTCAAATTGAATCTCACTCAAGTTTGATCAAACATTATTTCAAAATTAATGGGATTCAACAAAATTTATTAAATTCAAAATATCAAATTTAATTTATTTATTTCCTCCAAACTAAACTGCACCTAAATTTTTTCTGTGCCTTAACTAAAACAACCAAAGCTCTTATTTGATTACATAGCTTTTTTGAGCGTCTTTCACATTCAACATCAAAATATAGCAACCAAGAATCTACACCATCCTAAAATTTGCTGGCTCATCATTTACTATGCAGAGCTATTCAGGAAATGAATCACAAACAGGCGAATGGTTCTACAGAACCACAGAATCATTATAGTAATGAGCAATCTGTAGAGTATATCTATTTACTACAGGTGCGAAAAGTAAATACAAGTAGTAAAGAAGTTCAACAAAGTAGTAACAGCCCGTTTACTACTGTTACAGTACCTTAAAAGTCTCAAACAAATCGTTCATTTATGTAAATTATTTTGCAGCTTTAGTTTGCATGATAATCCAGTTTGATGACTGCTATCTGTACAATTAATTGTCTGCACTCCTCAGCACACGCATAATGGAGAGGAACAGGTTCAAGATGTCCAAATAAAGTGCAACTGAAGCCAAGATATACTCGTCATAAGTGTAGCGTTTGATCAAGTTATCGGTGTCGTAAACTATATACCCGCTGAAGATCAATGCACTAATTCCACCGTAAACAGCAGTAGATGTTGAGCCAAGAGGGAAGAACACCTGCAACAAAATAGAGTAAATCAGTAAAGTCAGAGAATTACCACACATTATCTCACGGAAAATGTTAACATGTCAATCACAGAACTGCCTGTGCGGCCCTTTGGTTGATTTCCCACTTGCTATTATAATCAAACAACTGCAATACATTCATTGAGAGCTTGCAATCGCAATGAGCATACTCATAAATCGTAATCATAAACTTTAGCATTTATCTGGGTTGGAATTCTTGTTGAACGTTTAGAAACTTCAGTTGATCCAGTATTTTCATGGATTCTAAATCAATTGATGTATCCAAACCTGGATGAAACTGCTGAGGATCAGAATTATGAGTCCGGTGAACAAAATCGGTCCAAGGAAGCTGAAGTCCTGACCCTTCTTGGCAGCCCAGAAGGTGTATCCAGTTAGGGAAAGAACCACAGCCGATGTAAGAATCAAGGCTTCAAGTACAATTTTTCCTGAATCACATACAATTCAAAGAGATTATCAGAGACAGAACTACAGAAACTCCAACTTCGCAAAGATTCAAAAACAGACAAAGAAAACGCAAGCACACACACCGTCTGTATTGGCACAGCTTGCTCCGACGAGAAAACTCAATGACACGGTGAAAACTCCAAGAAGGATAAGATTCACTGGATGTTTCTGATGATACGCGTGCAAAGCCATAACCACTGCAACAATTTCGATTCGTAATTTAGGGAACCAATTGTCCAAAACCCATAATTGATTAATCGTAATAACCACTAAATGCGGAGAATAACATGAAAAACGAAAAAAAAATCAAGCTTTGCAAATAACCACATACGAAAACAGAAAATATAAAGAAACCCTAAACTTAATTGACCAAACGCATAATTGATTAATCATCGTATGATACGAAAATGTAATCAAAATTCAATCTTTGAAAAAATCCACACTAAAAAATGAAACGAAACACAACAAAAAGAATGGAGATCTGGAAAGAACAAAGACGTACAGAAAAAGGGCAAGATGCAGAGAAGCAAGAGCAGGCCGGCGCTGCCTCTTAGCATGTCATTGATAGGGGCGTAGAGGACGGTGACGGTGGAGACGACGGTGGTAAGGACGAGCTGTACGGAGAGGATGCTGTAGACCTTGCGGATCAAGCCCCATCGGAGCTGGTTCTCGCCGAGGCCGAGACCCGGGTACAGCGTCTCGCAGTTTCCGGTCTCAAGGTCAACGTCCTTGTTGCTCACGCTCTCGAATCCGTACATTTTCTCCGCTACTGTACCCAAAAAATCCTCTTTGTTTCCTTTATGTGAGTTTTGGATTCGGTGGTGAGCAAGTCGACAGAAGACCACCGAAGTTGGTATGTCTTGATCAGGAGGGGCGGGTGTATTTGTTTTGGAATTGTGACAGGCCAATCATAAATTAGCGTGTGGGGTCCACAAGTAAAAAAATTTAGCTTAAGCCAGCTCATCCTTTTTTATTAGTGTTTAATTATTATTAGTGTTAATAATGAGACCTAAGCTGTTCAATCCAAACTTAGGCTTAGTCTGGGGGAGTGGTGGCAGTTAACAACATGCTGAAATTAACCTGCTGAAATGATAAGTACTTATGTGTTTGAGATTGGTATTTTGGTAACTACTGAAACATGAAAATAGGTGTTTGACAAGTGTGGTTACTGTTGCTGAAAAGGAATAAAATGACTAAAAAATTTATTGATTTAATAAACTATTAATTGT
>JAOQML010051276.1:0-10305 GCA_027568935.1 Erythroxylum urbanii
ATAGTTCCTTACCAAGCATGTAGTTTTCATTCCTTACCCATACCTTCCTTCCTATACCCATTAACCAAGCACACTCTTAGTATTTTGAAGTCAATCGCATGTTTTTTTACTTTTATATTATATTTTAATCATTATATAATTATTAATAGAAAGTTCTAATCATATAATATGTAAAGAAACAATTCAAATAAAAAGAGTTATTATAAAATTTGATGTTTGAAATTACTTCATAAAGATTAAAATAAGCGAGATAGTTGATAAGTAAAATGGAAATACCACCATAAATTGCCTGACTCAACCATACTAACAAGATACTCTTGTCTCCTTCACATTAGTTTAGCGAGAGTGCCACTTTTTTGTTCATAAATAAGAATTTGTTATCTAAAAAATCCCATAAGAGGCAGGTCGACTAGTTCCTCGCTCTTGGCTAATTTGTATGATGCATCACATTCCACTTTCCTGAACTTTACATTTAAGCCACATCAACATATAATAAAAGAAAAATGGTACGTATTAAGAGATCAAATATTTTTAAAATTTAACCATGCAAAGGAAGAAATGAAATGACTAGAATAGTCCATGATCCTAAAAAGTCCAAGTATTTATTTACTAAGGCAATCATAAAGCATGAATATCCACTCTCAAATGTGGATCACCAAGACTTTATGATGTTTATCAAGCCACTCAATGGAAGTACCAAACCAAAACAATTTGGTCAATGAGTTTTTGTTCTTTCACATATCACATATTGTACCCCGCCCCTTCTTTCTCAAAATGTCATATATAATTAGCATTCGGTAAATCCTCTCTAAAATGTTCTAAATTTTGAATTCACTATTTATCTCTTACAACATGCCAAACTTCCATAAATCATTCTAGCTATTTGCTCATAAAAAAATTTAATTCCATCAAGACAATATGTCGAATTATTCCTTAGATTCCAATAGAAAATATCTAAATTAGACACAAATCTAGAAGTTTTACTAACTACACCTGTCTTGAGCTCATTAGGAGAAATATACACACTTTTAAATATAGGCAGCTTATCTCATGTTCTAGTTTTCTTTCAAAAGCTTCTATTACTCTTTGATTAGTAATTAGAAAAAGGTAAATAGTAAAGGGGATATTGGTGATATTTAGAATTGCTCTAAAACTTAACTATGACATTCGCTCCTATATAGAGATTGTGACTTACCTTTCTGTGTCTTTGTTCTATTATGATTCTTTTGTCTTTGTTCTCTTATGTTTCTTTTGTGTCTTTGTTCAATGTTCACCAACTCCATGGCCACACTATTTTACAGATTCTGTGTTCCTCTTTTTGCTTGGAGACAACATAAACAACTTAAGTCAACTGTTTACAACTAGACATCTTCAGGTATGCGAATTACTAGTAACCTTTATTGTTTTATACAACTCAATTTATTGTATATTGAATGAATAATTGGTGCGTATGAAATGATACAATGTTGTTGAATGCATCTAATATTAAACATAGGTTTTTTAAACGTAATATAAAACAAAAAATGCATGTAATAACTCTGTTATCTTCTTGTATGGTATACCTAAATGGATAAGAGTTGGATGTCTCATAAAAAATGGTCAACTGAATACGTAGAAGGAGTTAAGAGTTTTATTCAATTTGTAAAAGATCAAATGGGTGATGAATGTAGTATTCGTTGTCCATGCATTAATTGTTTAAATGTGGACTTTCCAAGTTAAGATGTTGTATATAATCACTTGCTCATCCGAGGCATAAACAAATTTTATAGTCCATGGCTTTATCATGGTGAACGTAAGGAAGCAAGTTATAGTAGAAGTGTTAGTACATGTTATGATGAGAGTTTCAATAATGATGTTGATGATTATGATGTGAATGATGATGGTGATGGTGGGATTGATGAGATGTTAGATGATTGTCAGAATTATATGGAGATTATGAATGAAACTGGAATGCCTAACATAATTGGTAGTATGACAGAAAATAATTTTGGAAAGTTATTGAAAGTTGCTCGAGAATAATTATATTTGGGGTGTTTTAATTTTTCTCAACTATCATTTGTTGTGAAATTGCTGCATTTGAAGGTTTATAATAAATGGAGTAACAAGTCGTTTGACAACTTACTAAACGATGCATTACCTATAGGACATAAATTACCGAAATCTTACTATGATGCGAAGAAATTGTTAAGGGACCTTGGATTGGGATATATTTCAATTCATGCTTGTAACTATGATTGTGTTCTTTATTGGAAGGAAAATAAAAAACTTCAGGAGTGTCCTATTTATGGGACATCTAGGTGGCGGGTAGATGATGGGAGAGGGAAAAAGATACTAATGAAAATACTTTGATACTTTCCTATTAAACCACGATTACAAAGGCTGTTTATGTCAACAAAAACAGCTATAGCTATGAAGTGGCATAAAGAGAAACACATTGATGATAACATAATGCGTTACCCAGCTGACTCAATGGCATCGAAAGAACTTATTAGAAAGTTCCCATGGTTCGAACAAGATTGTTGTAATGTTCGACTTGGATTGGCATCAAATGGATTTAATCCTTTCGGTAATATGATTAATTCATATAGTATATGGCCGGTGATTGTAGTCCCATATAATTTACCTCCATGCAAGTGTATGAAGGAGCCTTTTATGTTTTTGTCTTTGCTGATTCCAGGACATCCTGCTCTTAGTAAGGACATCGATGTTTACTTACAACCATTAATTGATGACTTAAACGATCTATAGGAATATGGTTTACAAACTTTTGATGTTGATGAAGGCAACACATTTACAATGCATGTTGCTGTATTGTGGACTATCAATGATTTCCCAACTTATGGGAATTTATCGAGGTGGAGCACTAAAGGTTATATGGCTTGTCTTATCTGTAATCATCAAACATATTCAACAAGGATACGAAGTAAAATATGTTATATAGATCATCTTCGTTATTTGGAACATGGGCTTAGATGGCAAAGAAGTAAACAGTTTATTGGCACAGTTAAGTTAGGTGAAGCTCCGATACAGTTGTTGGGTGATGACATTGTTCACCAGCTGTCACATTTGGGTGACATTACACCTGGCAAACACCCAAGTAATAGAAAGCGTAAGAGAAATGATATTAAACTGAATTAGACTAAAAAAGCATATTTTTCAGCTTGCTATATTGGAAGGAATTATTATTGAGGCACAATCTTGATGTCATGCATATTGAGAAAAAAGTTTGTGAGGTCATTTTAGGGACAGTTATGGGAATTGATGGGAAATCCAAAGACACTATTAGGGCTAGAATAGACTTGGAAGACATGAATATTAGAAAAGATTTGCATTTGAGAAGAAGAGATGATGGATCATACTTTATTCTCCCTGCTTGTTGCAACGTGTCAAAAAGAAAGAAACAAGCATTTTTTCAGTTCCTTCAATCAATTAAATTTTCGGATGGGTATGTATTTAATATAGATCGTTGTGTGAATGTTAAAAAAGATAAAGTGTCAGGGTTGAAAAGTCATGATTGTCATGTACTTTTGCAATGATTACTTCCTATTGGAATATGTGGGTGTTTGTTGAAAGATGTGTCTGTTACTTTGGGTCAAGTGGGAGAGTTTTTTAAGCAATTATATTGTAAGATACTTAAAGTTGAAGAGCTTGATAAATTGGAGAAAGACATAATATTGATTCTTTGTAAGCTTGAACTTTTATCCCCCCATTGTTTTTTGACGTTATGGTTCATTTGGCAATTCACTTGCCATATGAAGCAAAACTTAGTGGACCAGTTCAATTTCGATGGATGTTTCTGATTGAAAGGTGATTTATATTAAATTCAACAAGTTTTTCCTATATTATTTGTTTGTAACAATTCCTAAGTTTTTAACTGTGTGTATTCAGGTTTTTGTACTCTCTTAAGCATTATGTACGTAATAGAGCTCGATCAGAGGGGTCTATTACAGTGGCTTATATAGCAAATGAATGCTTGACTTTTTATTCAATGTACTTAACTAATATGGAGACGAGATTTAATAGACCAAAACATAACTTTGATTTTAATGATGATGGTGAGTTGTCTATTTTCTCCCAAAAAGTTAGGCCACTTGGTGCAGTAAACATGTGGAGTTAAGTAAAGACAAATTCGAAATTGCCCATTGGTATATTTTGAACTATTGTGAGAACATCAATACATACATAAAGTACGTATATACCAGAGGGGTCATTCAAACAATCTTATTACAACTTCCTTCATTAGCTCTGAGATCTAACTGTGTTTTTTTTTTCAATAGAGAGCTCAAAGACACAATTTGCAGCAAAGAGATCATTAATGTTAAAGAAAGACATAAGTAGAAGTCTGTATCATGGTTTAAAAATCGAGTAAGTTATGTTATTAATTACATATTATGAAAATATGAGAATATGATGAGATCCTCATATTTATTCTCAATTTGTCGTACAGATGATACGATTACATAACCCTAATGTGCAAGAAGCGTCAACAACATTATATAGTTTGGTAGGTGGGCCTCATATCTGTGGGAAGAAATACTCAGGTTGCATTGTTATTGGGGTGTGATATCACATACAAGATCAAGATAGTCGAGTTAGAAGTCAAAATAGTGGGGTTGTCGTTGAAGGATGTCATGACGACGAAATCATTGACTTCTACGGTATCATGTCTGAAATTATAGAGTTGCACTACGTCAAGGATAAGAAAGTTATTCTGCTTAAATGCCAATAGTTTGATCTAACTGAAATAAGAGTGAACAGGCATATTACTAGCATAAATGTTAGTAAGACATGGTATGATAATGATCCTTTGTCCTTGCAAGTCAAGCCAAACAAGTTTTCTACATCAACGATACTATATTGGGTAATAATTGGAAGGTTGTCTAAAAATTTCAACAAAGGAATGTCTTCGATTTTTGTGAAAGGGATATTGCTGAATTGAATGAGGATGTTGATGAAGTCTATCAAGATATTAGATTGGAGATCAATAATGAAGGCATTCTAGTAGAAGATGTAGATATATCATCATTCTATAAGAGAGAGGTCGAGCCCAATATAGTTCAACTAGATGAAGTCCAACCTCATCTTATCTTACAAACAGATTAAGACTATACTCAGGATAACTTCAATTACAATGGCGATACTTTCCTGGAATATATTAGTGATGAAGAATCAAACAATAATGTACTTAATAATGATGATTTTCTTCATCTTGATCAGGATGATTGAATGTAAGTTTCATTATTTGTATTGTTTCAAATGTTAATAAGATAACTATAGGTCTTATGTTGTTAATGTTGTAGTTATGTTAATTTATGATGACTATAATCATATTTTTAATGTTTCAGTGATGTTTTTACGGTAGCTAATTATTTTGAAAAAAATCTTGATCTTGATGATTTCTGTAAATAAATTATTTTGGTTGTTTAAAATGTTAAGAATATAATTGTCTGATATTGTTGACGTTTTACACAGATTCATTATAATGGAACCTGGTTAAAACAAAGGAAAAAGGGTGGTAACGAGCGATGAAGTTCCTCCCTCAAAACAACCAGCAATTGCATCATCACATGAGGAAAGTCAGCAACAATAACCTTTACCAACATAGTTTGGTAGTTATAAAGGATCTTCAAGTTTGTTCTTGATAACCAAACATATTTACATTTATGCTCTCATTACATATTTAGTGTGTTTTTATCATTATGTTTGTTTTCAGGTTCTAATACTAGCCTTAGAAAACGAGATAGAGGTAAGAAAAATGGAACTGAGTCGCAACGGATGAATGTTGCAATGACTACCAAGTTGTCAGTGACGATTGACCCTACGCAAGGGCGTTTAGTGGATAAGATCCAAGCTGCAAAATTGGCCAGTGAGTTGGGAGTCGTCGTGAGGAATGAGTTGCCTTACCTTTAGCATGTCAGGCAGTTGAAGGAAGATAACTTGCTGTAAAATGCTTTAGATAAAGTTTTAGTAATTTTTCAATTAATTTCATTATATGTATTACAATTTTACTTCACTAAAATAATAATTTATCTAATACCTGTTTTCACAGATGAAGCTCAATATCGTTGATATCGACACGCCTGAGGTTTTAAACAGTGTTAGTTCACTGTTGAAACAAAGGGTAAAGGATCATCGATATCGACTTCATAAATATTATCAGTCTTTCCCTTCCGACGAAGAGGCAAGGAGACATGTTTTGGAATGTGCGATTATTGGGCTTCAGCGAAGGTTTAAGTAATTAATTTTCTCTCCATATTCCCTTCCATTAATTATGTCTAAACATCTCATAACTACTTCTCTTAATTTAGGAAAAGTGTGAGAAAGTAAAGGCCAACAGAGCAAAAATGAAAACTTCTTATAACACCAGGTCCAGGTCATTTATAGTCATCCGACAAGAATATGTAAGTGTAACATTTTCAATTTATTATTCTATTTTTGAATACAATAAATTCTAATTGGTTATAATTTTTTAAATTCATATTATAGAGTCAAACGCAACTCTAAAGGCAAGAGTGTGATAGGATCACACTCTACAAGCACACACACTACAAGGAAGGTCAAGGCTGGACATCTGAAGAGGCATAAAGAAATTATGTAACTACAAATAAATTAATATTACAATTTATTTTTCTTTGTAATAGTAAGTAACTATATTTTAGTTAACTTAATTTTCTACTTTATATTGTAGGACAAGATGCGGGAATTGTTGTAGGCGTCATTGGCTAAGAGGAATCAGCCCAATGTTGATGACATTTGCAACAATATCCTTGGTATATGATCGGGCTATATCAAGGGTTTTGGGTATAACCCTAAGTTTGTTGGTGCCTCTTCATCCTGACCAGCATTGTTGACGGTGCTTCAAAAGGAGAACAAGACATTGAAGACTAAGTTAGATCGTAATATTATTAAAGAAGTTAACAAGCTTAAAAAATTGGTTAAACAAATACTAGGTTCAGCATATATTAGTGTTAGTAACTCAGATGAAGACTCTTAGTTTGTAAATAATGTGTAAATTTTTTTATGTAAAATGCATTCCACTTTATATTTTATTTTATTTCAATTTATTATTATTTAAAAATTATGTCACTAACATTAATTATAAAATGAATAATATTAATATTTAAAACTGTCTTAAAAATTGTAATAAATTTAAATTAATTCGTTTTTAACAATTCAAATTAAAAATTAAATTTTGTCACCAAATATTATTAGCTACCAAAAAATTTCGTCACAAAAGGTCATTAGCTACGTATACAGAACATCGCTAAAAATGTTTCGCTACAACAACATAATAGTAGCTAAAAGAATTTTGTTACCAAAACAAAATCGTCACAAAAGCTTATTAGCTACCAAAACCTAATTCGTCACAAAAAGTTTTTACCTACGTTTAGGGACCGTCTCTAAAAACGTTTCCCTACAACAAGAACTTAGTAGCTAAAACTATTGTGTTACTAAAATAAAATCGTCACTAAAAACAATTACCTACGAATAGGCTTTCGCCGCTAAAATGTTTTATCTACGAAACATAAATGTCGCACATAACTATGTACGACGTTTTTTATTATCGTCGGTTATACTTTCTAGCAACGAATTATTTTTGTTGAAAATACTTTTTAGCGATGACTTTAGGAAAACGTCGCTGATGTTGTTTTGTTACCGGAATTCAGCGACGATTTGGGCGACGATATATTTTCGTCGCACATGAGTATGTGCAACGATTTGTTATTCTTTAGCAACATTAAATTTTGTGCTAAATGTCCTTTGTTGTAGTGTTTGTTTATTCCCATTCGGCGACATGTGCCTGTTTACTTGTAGTGGATATACTGGTATCGAGCGTTTCAAGGAAACTGCAAAGAGCTTGTATAATCAGTACGTGTTGTCGTACGACCCAATATTTGTTATTTCGGAATATGTTGTGTCCAATCAAAGTAATCTAGATATTACAGTGTCCTGGTCTGGTGATTCAACGACCCTTTTCCCCTTTCAGATGGTAGCTTGTGGATTTTTGTTTTATGGTGTTATTCGTTGGTTCTATGATTGTAACGGTCCAATCTTGACCTCTTTTTTACATTCAAGATGTTTTATTCTTGTAAGGTAGGGATTTGTCTCTCTTAGCTTCTTCTTCTCGTGTTTATGGAAGGAGCCGGAAGATTGCGCATTGCCGCTTTATTTTTCTTACAGTTGTTGATGGGATGATGAATTTGAAACCATCGGCAACTTGGATTCGTTAGTGTTAGGATATATATTATATGTATCTAAATAATTAATTTTGGCATTATTTATTAAATGAACATATAAGATATTAATTGTAGTAGGATTTAAAAAGACGTGGAAGAATCCTGTACAAAATAGAAGTATACTCTCTGACAAACTTGTGGTATATCAGTTGGTGTTTAAGATGTGTATTGCTGGATTTTTGGGAGATAAGATTGTATGGGGACATGTGCACATCTTCAAAATAAGATAGAAGTCTATCTCCTAGAGGGTGTGTCAGTGAAGTGTGATGGTTAATAAATAAACACATAGGGCTGCAACATGAGATGTCTATGAAGTAGAGCTGAATATACGTGTGGGTGTCGAGTCAGTTCTTTAATGGGCATTAATTAAATATTAAAAAACGCAGCCTACTTTGTGGAGTGAGTAGATGTATTTATTAATGGCATAGGTGGGCTCAGCGTGGGTTTTAAATATTAAGTGTGCAGTGGGTTTATATATGTAAAAAGAAGCTCACGTTTGTTTTGGGTGTTCTGGTCTTCATATCACCGTGGGGTAGCTTGTGTGGTGATTAATCTATTGTTTTTGGAGTCTTGCAATAAAAGTGCAGTGGGTGTTAAAGTTAATATGGTGAGTGTGAGTATTATGGAACGATAGCAAAATGAAGTGGGTGTGTATTGTGCATGATTTCGGGAATTGCAATATACTGTGGGTTAAGTTTCTAATTTTCCAAATTCAGTGTTCTGGGATTGTGCGTGATCTTTTTGGTTGCATCATTCTTCATTGGCTCAGCGATTATTAATTGATTTCTTTATGGGCTGCGTATACTTTGTGTTGGTGTTTATGTGAGTCAGCCTATTGGTGTTGCGACAACTTCTAAATCTATTTCAGTGGAGCGTAACCTTTCGAGAAGTTGTCTTCTTTTTCTCAAGTGTATTATTATTTTGTTCTTAGTTGATTGATCACTTGAGTTATTTATTTCTTATTTTTATTATCAAATATTGTTGAGAAAATTCTCTGTTGAGGTTAGTACGAGGCGGTCGTACTATTGGGTTGATTGAGAAAATCCTCTGTTGAGATTTGTACGAGGCGGTTGTACTATTGAGTGTGAAATTCTTTCACGAGAAGTGAGGTTAAGGGATAGTGTCAAGGGTTGAATGATGTCGGCTCAGTAAAGCCTTGGGTAAATCTATTGTACTTCGGTGAAAGTTATTAAATTGGGTGAGGGCCTCGTAGACGTAGGCAAGATGTGCCGAACTGCGTTATCAAATTTCTAATATTTTTATTATTTCAATTTTGCGTGTTTTAATTTCTGTCCTTGTTAAAGAAATTTGCGGAAAGTTTGCGAAATAAGTAACACTTTCAGTTTTTCAGTTAGCAACTACTGAAAAGATTTTGATTTATGTCCTTTCTTATCCCATTATGTGGGTGGTTGTGAACATCTTTTACAGGCAGTTTTGGTTTCGTTTGTTTTCATCTCCTTCTCAACTTATCTGGAGTTAACAAGGAGGGAATTTTGATGAGATTTTCGCAACTCCAGGTGTTTAGGGGTTTTTGGATGTTATGAAACTCAAATTGTTACATTGAAAAAGTGATAGCGAAAGCTTTTAGAAACGGTTTGGCTTATTATTTATAACGAATTGGATATAAAGAGTAGCTACTACAAGGTAAATGGGATTGGAGAGAGGGAAAGAGTCTGTAGGGGATTTGTTGAGAGAAGAATCATATGTTAGCCCTCCTTTTAGGAGCACCTCTCTAAATCACGAGTCTTGATCTTCTGTCTAATATTAGCCTATCTTACTCCATCAAATATCAAAACGGCGTCGTTTTTTATGAAAATTGGAGAGTCGCCTGTGGGACTCACCAACTGACGCCGTTTTTTAGCTTAAGCCAAAGCTAGTGTTTTAGAATTAGCCACTTTTAAACAATACACATTTAACAGTAACGAAAATGGCTTTATATAAAATCATTTTAATTTTTATTTATTATAATGAAAAACGTACATCATTATTTATTTCTCTTTATTCTAAAAGACAAATAATTTTTGTTTGTGTGTTTAATTCTTTTTATTTGGATGATGACAAAAATAAA
>JAOQML010051320.1:0-10303 GCA_027568935.1 Erythroxylum urbanii
GGACAATTGTCATGAACGCATGTACAATAAATTCTTATGTGCACATATCACTGTTCACAAATGCATGAGCATGAGATATGTTGATTTACCACACTCTTGGACCCGTTTCTCTGGTCCGACCCGTTCTCTGGAAACGGGATGTTACACTATAGGTTTAATCATAGAAGATTTGTAATAGCCAAGAATGACATTATCTTTTGGATGCTAAGGGGTTATTATATCTCAAATGATGTACGAACAAAATGCCATTGTCATGAACAAATTTTTGTACAAAAGATGGACTGCAGCTAATCCAGATTTTAGGATTGATGCACCTTTTGTTGGAAAAATGTTGTTAAAGTCAAGAGGCTTCTTTATTGATGATTATTGACCCCTTTTTAATTTTTCTCTTCTATTTAACAGATTATTCATTACAGTTTTTGTCCTCTACTTGTTTGGCTTTTCGTATTGATCATCGCCTGCCACTTCCTTTTCTTAGCAAGCAATAACAGCAAGATACTCTCGCTTCAATCAGGTTTGTTTTCGATCATCCCATAAATATGGATGAATATCAATAATTTTATTTGGATGTGTTGTTAACTGAAAGAAATTTGTTGATTGCTACTTTACGTCGAAACATTATGATTCTAAACTAGTTAGAGAATTTTATTGTAATCTTGATAAAAGTGTTTTGGATTATTCTGCATTGGGTTATCATGTGGTGTATGTGATGGGAACTGTGGTTAGATTTGATCCATATTGGTTGAATACATTCTTGGGGTTTGATTATTTGATTAGTGATCAATTATAAGAGGATAATTGGGTTGTGACCAATGATATGTTAGCTACTATTTTAATAGGCGGTAAATTGACTTCTTGGCCATTTTCTTCTGCACTTCGGGCAATTGAGTTATTGCAGAAATATTTTGTGCTTTATAAGTTGTTGTTGGAAATTAGATGCCTAGTCCTCACATTGTTACAATTTATCCGACTTAGGTTAAATTGGTTTATGACATCAACATCGAGGCAAATTTTAATTTGGGGAGAATTATTGTTGAGGCTATGGTTGCGCTTGGTAGCAAGTGGTAATCTTTGTTATATTTTTCATGTCTTATTACACAGTTTTTGTATGCTTACGATGTTCCTCGGATAACTTTTAATATTCTTCAGCTTGTGTCTCTGCTGAACATCTCGCCACGTATTTTGAATGTTAACAAGCAAGCTTAGGTGATCGACTTGCCTTATTCATCTTCTGGGACGTCTGAACCATCTGCTTCATCATCTATTAATCCGAATGCTGCTTTGTTTGTTGAAATTGATTGGATTGAAGGTGTCTTTCAAATAGGGTTAGATGCACTTTGTACTCAAGCAGAGGTTTCTTTGTCACTCGGCTGATTATTAGCTTTGCTTTTTGGCATCTTTTTGTCCCAAGGGGAAGAAAATTATATGATGGTTGCTTGTTTTGTTTAGATGATTGTTGGTTGATTTGCTAACTTAGGCTTATTATTATTTCCTTGGATATTTGCCAATTGTTTATGTGAACTTGATGAATTTGATATTATTTGGAACTTGATGTTCGATTAAAGGGGAGTGTACACTTATCTTATTAACGGGGAGTTCTTATATATGAAAAATAATGCCAAAAAGGGAGAGATTATTAAGATATATGTTATGATATCTTACCAATTATCTTCATCAAGGGGAAGAAAATTATATGATGGTTGCTTGTTTTGTTTAGATGATTGTTGGTTGATTTGCTAACTTGGGCTTATTATTATTTCCTTGGATATTTGCCAATTATTTATGTGAACTTGATGAATTTGATATTATTTGGAACTTGATGTTCGATTAAAGGGGAGTGTACACTTATCTTATTAACGGGGAGTTCTTATATATGAAAAATAATGCCAAAAAGGGAGAGATTATTAAGATATACGTTATGATATCTTACCAATTAATTTAGGCATTATTTGTAATTAGACATAGTTGGTTATTTAAGGAATATTATTATGATGAGTATTCTATCTTGTGTGTGAATCTTGAAGATAAGATTTAATTGGTAAAATCACCATATCTTGATGAAGATAATGTGTAGATTTTTGGTAATTTTAGGACTATCTTTGACAACCTATTTTCGGTAGTTCTATCTATCTAAGACAGGTGGATCTTTGGACAGCTACATTTTCTTTGCTATTACATGGATTTTTTATGCTGTTCATATATTGTTTTTGTGTGAAAAATGTACAACATTGGCATGGTACTGCAGCTATATTTTTGGTGACATTTCAGTGATGACATGTTCATTTGATTTATGCTCATTGATTTTGATGTGTGCATAGACTAATCATGATTCTTTTCAATAGTTCACAACACATATTTTTCTACTAATTTCCATACTTTCAGTTGATGAAGCTTCATATTTAGGGGAGTGTTTTTATCTCAAGTGTCTTTGTTGTTTATGTTTTTATTAATTTAGTCACTTGGGTTGTTTTATTCTAATTTTTATTATCAATCATTATTGCAAAATCCTTTATTGAAGTTAACACAAGGTGCTCGTGCTATTGGGAGTGATTTACTTTCACGGGGTGTGAGGATGAGGGATGATGTCAAGGGTTGAGTGAGTCGACTCTATAAAGCCTTGAGTAAAACTATTGTATCACAAGTGAAAGTTGATTAAGCTGGGTAAGGGCTCCATAGACGTAGACAAGATGTGCTGAATTGCGTTACTAAATCTCGATTTTTGATTTGTTATTTGTGTGTTTAATTTTTCTGTTTATATTTTTCTGAAAAATAAATAGTTGTTGACAAAGTTGCTTTGTATCAAGCAACTGACAAAAACAACTCAAAGCAACTGTAGTAGAACTAGATTTTGTGAAACTGCATCCTTTTGGATTTTCAAAGGTTAAAACCTACAAGTATCCTTTTTCCTCATAAGGCTAAGTTAGAACATTTGGTTGAAGAAATATTGTCTGAAGGAATTATAGAGCCTATTACGAGTCCCTTTTTTTCACTAGTAATTTTAGTGAAGAAAAAGGATGGCACTTGGAGGTTTTGTGTTGACTTCAGGGCTTTGAATGTTGTTACTATTAAGGACTTCTACCCTATTCCCACTGTGGATGAGTTGCTAGATGAATTACACGAGTCAAAATTTTTATCCAAATTAGATCTCAGATCAAGATATCACCAAATACTGGTTTGACTAGAGGATAGGCAGAAGACAACATTCATAAGCCACCATAGGCAATATGAATGGTTAGTCATGCCATTTGGCCTTACTAATGCTCCTGCAACTTTTCAAGCTCTAATGAATGAGGTATTTCTCCTTATTTGCAAAAGTTTGTACTAAGTTTTTTTATGACATCTTGGTCTATAGTTATAATTGGGTTCTGCACTTAGATCATTTACAGATGGTGTTAGCATGTTTGCAGTAACATCATATTTATTCTAAATTATCCAAATTTTTGTTTGGAAAAAGTAAAATTGAATATTTAGGACATATTGTGTCTGGGCAAAGGGTATAAATGGATCCGGAGAAAATTAAAACTGTGAAGGAATGACCCATACCTTAATGTTACTCATATTAGAGCTTTTTTGAGATCAATTAGTTACTATAGAAGTTCATCCATAAATATGCCACCATTGCTGGTCATTTAACTGATCTACTGCAGAAAGATAAGCTCTTGTGGACTGAAAATGCACAAGTAGCATTTCAGAAGCTCAAACAAGCACTCACTGATGCACCTATATTTGTATTACCTGACTTTACCAAGCCTTTTATTCTAGAGACTGATGCTTCTGGATTGGGCATTGGGGCTGTTTTATCTCAGGGGGGAAAACCAATGGCTTATTTTTCAAAGAAGCTTTCACCATGCATGTAGAAACAATCCTGTATGCTAGAGAATTATATGCTATTTTAGAGGTTGTTTCTAGGTTTCGTCATTACCTATTTGGCAATCATTTTGTTATACAAACAGACCGCCATAACCTTAAACACTTGAATCAACAAATGATTCAAACTCCAGAGCAAGGAGCTTGCAGCTGCCTAAATTATTAGGATATTCTTATACTATAAAATGTAAGCCTTGAAATACAAATAAGGCTGTCGATGCTCTTTCCAGAAGTCTTCATATGGCTATCACTGTGTTTCAGTCATCACTATTTGAGGAAATTAAACAGCAGGTGGCTCAATCTGTCCAATCACAACAATTGATGAAGCGAGCAATGCAAAAACTTGAATTATTCCATCAGTATCAGTTGAAAGATGGGTTATTATGGTGGCGTAAGAGGTTGGTTATTCCTGAACAAGCATGAGAAATCATTAATCAGATCCTTTATGAGTTCCATGTAACCCCAGCAGGTGGTCACGTAGGCTTCATTCGAACTCATGCTTGAACAACAACTTACTTTTATTGGAAGAAAATGAGGCGGGACATTAAAACCTTTGTGAAGCAATGTTTGGTACCCCAACGAGCCAAAACTCCACAGCTACATCCAGCTGGTCTACTTTGTCCTCTTCCTATTCCATATCAGGTATGGGAAGATATTGCTGTGGACTTTATAACTGGCTTGCTAAATTCAAAGGGTGTATTATTATGGTAGTAGTTGACAGATTGTCCAAATATGCTCATTTTGCTTCCTTAAAAGCTAATTATACTGCCTCTGGAGTAGTTGAAATGTTCGTCAATACCATTGTTAAGTTACATGGCATTCCAAAATCCATAATGACTAACAAGAACAAGGTTTTTTAATAGCACTTTCTGGTAGCAAATTTTCATATTGCAGGGCACATCACTCAATATGAGCTCTTCTTATTATCCACAATTAGATGGACAATCTGCAGCTCTAAACAAGTGTTTAGAAATATATTTATGCTGCTTTGTCTCTGACTTTCCTTGCAAATGGGTTAAATTTTTGGCATGACTCCTTCCAAAAAATCGTATGAAAAGGATCCACCTTCTATCCTATCCTGCTCATATCAAGAGGGAACTCACTTTGAGATTAATCAACAATTGGCTCTAGCTAATCTGAAAGAGGACTTAAGACAAGCCCAAGCTAGAATGGAGAAGTTTGCCAACCAAAAAAGAACGAAGGTTCAATTTTCAGTAGGAGATTATGTCTTTGTTAAGCTGCAGCCTTATAAACAGGTGTCCCTTCATTTACAATGAAACCAGAAGCTACGAATGATCTATTTTAGGCCATTTAAGATACTTGAAATGATAGGCCCTGTTGCTTATCGTTTGGAACTATCAATAACATTATGTTTTTCATATTTCTCTGTTGAAACAATATGAAGGTAATCCTCAAGCTCAATATATTCCCTTGCCCTTGTTGACAACAGAAGGGCTACAAATCACTCCATTGTAGATACTCCCGACTTAGTCATTTATTGTTCCCTAAGAGCTCTGTAATTTTATGTATTGGTTGATATCAATCGAATACAGAGACTCAACATTATCCCCATATTTTTTATCATGTGTCTTGCTTATTTCCAAATTGCAAGTGCATTGCACCCCATCTTTGCACCTATGAGTCCATTCATGTTTAGCACTAGGAAATATCTTTTCATAGCCACAAACCTCTTATGTACAGTTTCTTTTCGAATACACATTTTAGCTTCTTAGCAAAACTAATGTGGACCTCAAATACAAGCTTCTAAGCTTGAGTTTGAAAGTAAGTTGTGTGTACGTTAGCAACTTAGCATCGTTAGCTTTTTCACTTTCCTTTTGAACAATGAATATGGAAGTGTTGTTGATACCTGGAAGGCTGACCCAATCTTACCACAGGTACATATACTGAACTCTTTATAATATTCCTATAGCTTCGTCCATAAGGACAAAATAGTTCCTCATGATCATGACAGAATTAAAATATAAGTAGCACCCAAAAACGTGGAGACTTTAGTCCAATTCCAGTTTGTTGAGCAAAATTGTGAAGACGACATCTAATCAAGTGTCTTAGAACTCGAAACCTTATGTATTTAATTAGAGTGTCAAGAATTGATTTAATCACAAAGATGAACTTGAACGCATCACATCACATAAAAAGGATACGCAGCCGAATCTGATGTGAACAATATAAGAGCCCGTTCATGTAAAGATAAAGGAACCCAGGCCCTCTGCATTAAGAGATAAACAAGAAAAAGAAACCAGACAGGGCAGTGGCAAGTAACAATGACCACTTCATTTTACATACTGAGAAAACCAGTCCAACTCCACGAAATGTCTTGAAGTAGCTCTAACCAACCTGTTAAGTAGTAGAATAGCATCTAATGAGTTATTGATAATGAAATACACAAACAACGTCCACCATTTAATTGTCAAAGACAAATTGTATACAAGTTTTTGATAATTTCCACAGAGAGGAATTCTACTGATGGTGATAATATATAAACTTTGATGGTTATTATTATCACCTTATCAGTTATAGTTTTGTATTAAACATAATAACATTTAGAGTAGATAACAAAGGGCAAAGAGGATTCGCTTTTTTTTGGAAATAGATTAATAATGCATATCAAATCTTAAAATTTGTTTTAAAAATTTTCTTATATTGATATCAAAACATGATTGTGTGTATACATCTTGATTACGACTCAAATCATCATTATCTTTGCTTCCATTGTTTGAATCGTTCTCACTACAATAGATAAGGTTATTGGCGACGAAACTAAACATCACTAAAAACTAAAACATCGTCGCAAATAGTGACAAAAAATAATCGTCGCTGAATCCCAATAGCAAAATGACATCCGCGATATTTTTCTAAAATCGTCGCAAAAATCTTTTTTTGACATAAAAAGTTCGTTGGTAAAAAATATAACCGACAAGAACAAAGAACATCGTATATAGGGTTTTGTGACGTTTTTGTTTTGTAGATAAAAGTTTTTCCCTACTAAACTATAGTAGTAGGTAATTATTTTTAGTGATAATTTCTTGTTTGTAACATAATAGCTTTAGCTATTAATTTTTTATTGTAGGTAAATGTTTTTATTCTTGCAACCTAGGTAACAACATTTTGTAACGATTTCTTTTTGGTAGCTAATAGTTTTTAGTGATGATGTTATTTTTGTAGCAGAATAGCTTTAGCTATTAATTTTTTGTTGTAGGTAAATATTTGTAGAGACGTTCTTGTAAACATAGGTAATAACTTTTTGTGACGATTTTGTTTTGGTAGTTAATATTATTTAGTGACAAAAATTTAAATATTATTATAATTGTTAGAAACAAATTTATTTTAATTTATTACAATTTTTAAGACAGTTTGAAATATAAAAATGATTAATTTTATAATTAATGTTGGTGAAATATTTTTTAAATAATAATAAATTGAAATAAAATAATCGTATAAAATGGAATGCATTTTATATAAAAAATATTTACACATCATTTGCAAACTAAGAGTCTTCATTTGAGTCACTACCACTAACATATGCAAAACTTAGTAATTGTTTAATCATCTTTTTAAGCTTGTTCACTTCTTTAATATTATGGTCTAACTTAGTCTTTAGTTGCTGATTCTCCTCCTGAAGCGCCATCACATATGCTAGTCATGACAAAGATGCACCAACAGACTTAGGGTCATACCCAAGACCTTTGATATAGCCCGATCTTGTATCAAGAACATTGTTACAAATGTCATCGATATTGGGCTAATTCCCCTAAGACAATGACGTCTGCAACAAATCCTGCATCTTGTCCTACAATTTAAAGTACAAAGTTGAGTTAACTAAAAAATTATTACTTACTATTACATAGAAATATAAATTTTAATATTAATTTGTTTGTACTTATATAATTACTTTGTGCCTCTTCAGATGTCTAGCCTTGACCTTCCTTGTAGTGTGTGTGCTTGTATAGTGTGATCCTATCATACTCTTGTCCTTGGAGTTGTGTTTGGCTCTATTATATAAATTTAAAAAATTATAATTGATTAGAATTTAGTGTATTAAGAAATAGAATAATAAATTGAAAACATTACAATTACAAATTCTTGACGGATGACAACAAATGATCTGGAGCTGGTATTATGAGGAGTCTTCATTTTTTCTCTATTCACCTTAGCTTTCTCACACTTTTCGTAAATTAAGAGAAGCAGTCATTAAATGTATAAACAAAATTAATGGAAGGAAAATATGAAAAAAAAACAAACATGAACCTTCGCTGAGGCCCAATAATCACACAATTTATTCCAATTTTCTGGAGTCACCCGTTCTAGAATATGTCTCCTTGCCTCTTCATCGGAAGGGAAAGACTAGTAATATTTATGAAGTCTATATCAATGATCCTTCACCCTTTGTTTCAACAGTGAACTAACACTGTTTGAAACCTCAGGCATGTCGATATCAACGATATTGAGCTTCATCTGTGAAGAAGACGTATAGGTTAAGTTATTATTTTTGTTAAATAAAATCGCAATACATATAATTAAATGAATTGAAATATTACCGAAACTTTGTCCAAAGCATTTTGGAGCAAGTTCAACTGCCTGACATGCTGAAGGTAAGGCAACTTATTCCTCACAACGACGCCCAACTCACTGTCTAATTTTGCAGATTGGATCTTATCCAGTAGGCTACGTTACGTGGGGTCGATGGTCACAGATAACTTGTTGTTCATTGCAAAATTTATCTGTTGCAACTCAACTCCTTTTATCTTACCTTTACTTCATTTTCTAATTCGAGTGTTGGAACCTGAAAAAAAATCATAATAAGAAAAACACATTAAACATGTAATGAGTAATTTCAGCAATAATGTAAACATGTTTGGTTAACAATAACAGACCTGAAGATCCCTTATGACTAGCAGACGATGTTGGTAAACATTGCTGCTAACTTTCTTTATTCGATGAATCAATTGTTGGTTGTTCTGTGGGAGGAACTTCTTCGGTCATTACCAACCTCTTTCCTTTGTTTCTACCAGGTGCCATTATAATGAACCTGTGTAAAACGAAATATGAACATAACGTATAATCTTAACTCAAACATTAATTTTTCACATGAATATCAAGAGATCAGTAGTTAAATACTAAACATTCAGCATAACATTCCGCAAAAACATAAGTGAAACATTAAAAATATGCATCTAGTCATCGTTAATTAACATAAGTAAAACATCAACAATATAGGACAATTATGAACATAACATTTCAAAAAATTTATTTACATTCAATCATTATGATCAAGATTTTGAAAATCATCATCATTAAGTACATTATTGTTAGATTCTTCATCACTAATATATTCGAGCAAAGTATCATCATTGTCATTTAAGTCATCTGAGTATAGTTTTCTTTTGTTTATAAGATAAGATGGGCTTGGAGTTTATCTAGTTGAACTATGTTAGGCTCGACATCTCTCCTATGGAATGATGCTATATCTACATCTTCTACTAGAATGCCTTCGTTATTGAACCCAAATCCAATATCTTGATAGACTTCATCTGCATCCTCATCTAATTGACAATATCCCTTTCACAAAAATCAAAGACATTCCTTTGTTGAAACTTTTAAACAACCTTCCAATTGCCACCTAATACAGTATGGTTGATGTAGAAAACTTGTTTGGCTTGACTTGCAAGGACAAACGAATCATTATCATACCATGTCTTACTAACATTTTTGCTAGTAATATGCCTGTTCACTCTCATGTCAGTTAGATCAAACCATTTGCATTTAAGTAGAACAACCTTCTTATTCTTGATGTAGTGCAACTCTATTATTTCAAAGATGACATCGTAGAAGTCAATTATTTTGTCGTCATGACATCCTTCATTGACAACCCCACTATTTTGACTTCTAACTCGACTATCTCGATCTTGTATGTGAAATCTCACCCTATTAACAATGCAACCTGTGTATTTCTTCCCATAAATATGAGGCCCACATTCTAAACTATATAATGTTGTTGTCGCTTTTTACACTTTACAGTTATGTAACTGTATTATCTTTACAACAAATTTAAAATAAATATAAGGATGAGACATATTCTCATATTTTCGTAATATGTAATCAACATGAAACTTACTCAATTTCTAAATCATGATACAAACTTCTGCCTATGTCTTTCTTCAACATTAATAATCCCTTTACTGCCAATTATGTCTTTGTGGTCTCTATGCCAAAAATGACAATGACGGTAAGATCTCAGAGTGAATTAAGAAAATTGTAATATGATTGTTTAAATGAAAAGGAATATACGTACTCCATGTATATATCGACTTCTCGCAATTGTTTAAAATATACCAATGGGTGATTTCGAATTCGTCTTTAGTTAACTCCACATATTTACCCACACCAAGTGGCCTAACTTTTTAGGAGAAAATAGACA
>JAOQML010051375.1:0-10300 GCA_027568935.1 Erythroxylum urbanii
TTTTAGGATATAAAATTTTATTATAGTAGAAATTAAGTGATAATATTATATTTTTATTTTCTATATAATAGCTACCGATAAATTATAAATTCACATCTATAATAGTTATTTTTTAAGATTTGAAAGAATTTATTTTTTATGAATTCTCTATTCACTAAAACATATAAAAGCTTGAAGTTCAAAAAGTAGAATTTTAGTCCCTAATGGCTCCAAAGAGGAGCGGTGAATTGGGTATTATGAAATTTAAAAAATTTTATAACAATTTAACATCAATAAATACACACACACACACATATATGAATAATTGATTGCTAACATAAACCGACCAAACAATTGATTAATGATTTAAAGAGGATAGTGAAGAAAGAATGTAAATCGTTTTATAGTAGTTCAACAAAAAACCATTGCTTAAGTCCACTCCCAATACTCTTTTTGGAATTATACTACAATTTTTCTTTCAAGGCAAAAAATAACCTTTGTACAATTTTCTCCACAAAGAGGAACCCATTTATGTTCTTCTTCCAATTTAGGGAGGAACTTCAATCCCACTTAAATCACTCCTTTATTTATTATTAAAAAATTTTACAACTCAAAGTAACTCGTTTTATCACTTGACAATTCTAAAGAGTCTCATTCATACAAATATGATGCATTGATGCTTAAATGCTTGGAAAAACACTTAGAAATATGTATAATATACATCAAAATGGTTCTTGATACTAAGACTAATGATAAAAGCATGTATTTATAGTGTTTTAGGACTAATAGTTGTTAAAGCTGAGAACTAGATGTTACAATGGCTATTTGTAGTGTACTGTTAACCAATATAGTATAATGTTCAACCAGTGTGCATTAAAAACATCAACTTCACTAGTTATTAAAACATTGGTTAATTAATGGGCACATTACTTGACCAATATACAAACAAATGCTATAAAAAAACTCATATTACATCAAAATTAATAAATTTAACTTATGTTGGTGGACCATTACCTATACAAGTCAACTAATCAACTAAAAAGTAGGATTTTAGCAAATTCAAATGTTCAAAGGCAATTTTTTAAAAGCAATTATGATTTAAACACTTTCCAATATGTTCTATAAAGTTTGTTTGAAAGATCAAAAGAATTTTATATTAAAATCAAGTGCTTTAATGGTCTTAATGAATGTAACATGTTAAATTCAAGCTTTAGAGTTTATAACTCATTGTTAAAGAAAAAATTAAGGGAACTTCTTATTGTAGCATGGCCTCGTCTCCTATTCTCTTCTTCACATGCCATTAGAGTTGCATGGTCCTCTTGTTAGCCTTTAAACACTTTTTACTTACTGCTAGCTTTCCAACAATTACTTATATTGTCATAGTTTCCATGTTTATCCTCCTCTTACTCCTCATTGTTTGAATCTTTGTCCCTTTCTCTTTATTTTTCAACTTCCTGTTAACTCACCACTTTCCCTTAGACCTTTTTCACCATTTCTTCTCAACTTTATTGTCTTTTCTTCTTTGTCTTTCATCTTTTTTCCTAGTGATTTCCTTTTATCCACCAGTTCCTCCATTTATCCTTAAGTCTTTACTTATCATGTCAAGAAGCCAAGACCCTTTCCCGCCCCTAGTAAGCCTTCATCCTATCCCTATCCTGTAGAATGTCCATCCTACACCCCCACCCCATACTCGTCAAAATGTCCTTCCTAAATCCTCCTATTGCCTCTACTACTCAAGAAAAGCATAGCTAGATGGCAGTGGATAGCAACCTGAACACTGAAGCCAAACTCTTTTATTTACCCTAGCATAACTTCTAACTATCAAGTTGTTACCTCCAATCTTCATCCTTTAAGATAGTGTACAAAAGTCATTGTTGGCTTTTTCCTAGACAGGAGAGTCCATTTTTCCTATTATAAAAGTTTGGGCTATAAAAAATTAGAAACAATTTGGTCTCCTAAACACTATGGTTAATATTGATGATTTTTTCTTCAGGTTTAGCTCCTCTAAAGTAGTTGTAGAAATGACCAAATTGAGGCCTTAGCATATGCAAAGCAAACCTTTCTTTATATAAGCCAGGAGACACGGAGTTAAATTTAAAGAAATCAAGCTTACCAATATTTTACTGTGGTTATGTATTCATGATATTCCTTTAAAATATTGGACATCCAATGGCTTGAACTATTTATCTAGTTCCATTGGTAGAACCCTCTATCTTGATCAAGCTACTACTAAAACTAGAAGAGTGAACATTGCCAAAATTTGTGTTGCTATTAATGCTTAGTAAAAGAGATCTCTATCATGAAGTTTGATGAAAACCTTTTCCTTATTAAATAGAAAGTCAAGAAACATATGCTTGGAGGCCCTCTATATGAAGCCTAAGAAATCTTAGCAACTTATCAGAAAATGTTTCAAATAGGCACCTTTTGGGAACTTATGGGCAGTGAAGATGATCAAGAGTAAGTTAAAGCCTTAATTCTAGAAGTTTCCTCTAGCTCAAGCTCTCGTCTCGATACCTTAACAAACAATATCAACTATATCATTGATTTAACTCCTCCAATGAATTCTACGGTTGATACAAAAAGGGATCTTGTTAATAATACTCCTGTAAAGGAAGGAAAGGAATTTATAGTAGATGATCTTATTCTAGTTACCACACTTAAAGTGGAGTTTAAATTGTCTCTAGAATAAGGTTAGGTAGGAAAAAGAGTTAGTCTTCTTCTACATTATAAACATGACTATCTACTCTTGGAACATAAAGGGTATAAATGCCCCTTCCAAGGAACAAACTATTAAAGAATTTATAGTTGATAATAAGCCTTGTTTAATGGGTATTTTAGAAACTAGATTGAAAAGGAGCAAATGCAACCTTGTTTCTATTTTCCTAGTAATTGGAAATATATTTCCAACTATGACTACCACCCAATTGGAAGGATCTTAGTAGTTTACAACAGTGACAAGATGAAAGTAGTTAATTCCATAATCAATGATCAATTAATTCACTTGTAAGTTAAACACAAGATTTTGGAAAAACTACTTGACATTTCCATCATTTATGATTTTAAACAAGGCTACCAAAGGTCCTCTTTATGGAAGAACTAAAGGAGATTTCACTTGACATGATTATCCCTTAATTATTAGTTGGTGATTTGAACTTGATAGTTCATCAAGATGAAGTTGATGGCCACAATTCAAATAACCCTACATATGAGAATTTGAAGAATTTCCTAGCTGATAATCAAGTGCCTTATCTAAATGGTGGAGTGAACTTTTATACTTGAAGTAATTAGTAGAAGGGTAAAACCTTTTTGAGAAAGAAAATGGATAGAGGACTATCATATCTAGCTTGGATCCAAGCTTTTCCAAATGTTGAAGCTATCTTTCCCATTCCAAGTATCGCTAATCATTCTCCAATTATTGTCCAATTTGAATCAGTAAGTCTTCCTAGCAGGTATCCTATTGGTTTTAATAATTTCTTAACCAACTTATAAGGTTTCAAGGAAGTTATTATAAGAGGGTTACGAACTCATTTTAATGGGACCTAGCAATATTAATATTATGAGAAATTGAATTACATTTGTGAAGAGGTCTTTCCATAAGGCTACTGTAGGAAATATGCACAATCTCCTCAGCACTGCTAAATTTACTTTCAATAAAGCATAAGGAGATCTTTATCTCAGTCCCACTTACCATGCTCTTCAGGAGGCCAAAAAATAAGCCTTAGTAACTATATCCAAATTATTAAATTTGATTATTCATTTATAAATCAAAGATCAATAATAAGATGGTTGTAGGATAGGGACAAAAACACTTGTTTCTTCTATATATCAGTCCTTTCTAAAAAGGCCAATAATAAGATTGTATAACTGGAAAGTAATGATATGTTGCTTTATACACATAGACAATTTACTAAAAAATATGAGAGTTATTTTTTGTGCCCTCTTTGGCTCTCATCCCCTACCTACTCTTCAGTTGCTCTTATCTAAGAGACTGTTTAGAATAAAATGTTCTCATAGGACGGGGAAGCTCGATCATAACCTATCACTACCTCTAAAATTCAAAAGGCCCTCAGATCTCTAGCTCTTTGTAAGGCTCCTAAACCTGATGGTTTTAACTTCTTCATTTTCATTGAAAATTGGTCTCTCATAAATAGAATAGTGGTAGATGCAATTATGGATTCTTTTTAATAATAGAAGACTCCTTAGAGAATTCAACAACATTTTTACCACTTTAGCTCCCAAAAGTAAAGTGTATAAATGATTAAGGGATTACAAATCCATCTCTTATTGTAATTCAATATATAAATTAGTCTTTAAGTTGATTATGGAAAGTTGAAGTCTATTCTTCCTGGACTCATTGATCCTGCTCAATGTGCTTATGTTCCTAAAAAGCATATTCATGATAATATAGCTCTAGCTTAAAAAATTTTCAAACAATATAACAAGAAAGAAACTATAAAAACTTTGCACTCAAAATCTACTTTGAAAAAGCCTATGAAATAGGAGATTGGAGATTTATTATGAACACCTTAAAGGCCTTTGGTTTTCCTCAAATTTTCATTGAAAGGATTACTCAATATATATCTATTGCTTCTTACATAATCCTTGTTAATAGTGAACCCTCCAGGTATATGCAAGTAATAAGGGGCATTAGGCAAAGGGATCCCATCTTCCTTTATCTATTCTCGTTTATATCAGAACTCCTTGGCAGGTTACTAAAGAGAGATGTTAGTAAGAACAAAGTTTTCAAATTCCATTTTAAAGGAAAAAATTGAGAATTTTTAGCCTAAGTTTTTCTAGTGATGTTTTTATATTCTCTAAAGTAAACATCAATTCAATTTCTAAAATCATAAGAGCTTTTGGATTGTTTAAAAAATTTTCTGGTCTGTCTATCAATAAAGACAAGTCCAGCTTGTTCATTACTACTAGCGTAAAACATTTAGCTATAAGGATTTCTTCTATCACAGGCTTCAAGATATCCCATCTCCTAGTAAGATATTTAGGGATTCCAGTCTCATCTATTAAGCATGTTCTTTCAAATTTTAAACCTTTACTTGACAAAATCAACAAAAGAATTAATAGTTGAAATTCTAAAACTCTCTCTTTAGTTAGTAGATGTCAATTGATCAATTTAGTCCTCTCCTCATTAACTACCTACTAGGGCTCTCACATTGTTTTCCTTTAAGTTGTAACTAAAGCAAAAGAACTAATGTTCGAAAGTTGGTGTGCTAGCAGAGAAAAAGGAGGTAATCACATGGTAAATTAGGAAGAAGTATGTACGCCAAGAAGCATGGTGGTTTAGGGGTTCTCCCTATGAAAACATTCAATTTTTTTCTCTTAACTAAAAGATTATAGAGATTACTACAAGATAGACAGGCTTTATGGTTCAAATAAGTTCACTCTTACAGCATTAAAGGCTGATGATATGAATGGATTTTGCTATATTTTTATATGTTATTTAATTTGAATTCATTATTTTTTTATGTTTAATTGCTCATTTTGTGTTCCTATTAATTTTACATGTAGGTTTAATGTTGGAATACATATATAAGATTAAAGCACAAAGTTTTGAAGCCATTAGAAGCATCAAAGAGGTTGTTTAAAATGATAGTGTGTGAAGAGAAACCCAGCACCAAAATGACAGAAGGTGGAGAGCATTGTTTTAAACTCAGAACACGTATGCATTTCATGCAGATATCCTACGGAAACACAAACACTGTCTGTGTGTTCACGCGAACGTCTGCTAAAACGTAGACATTCATTAGGGATAACATGACCTAGGTTAAATGACACATCCTATGTGGTTGTTGCCTTGATTAATCAGTTTTCCTAATTCATAATACTATCGCCTAAATAAATCTAGAGATCATATCCTAGGTTATTTGGTAGTTAGGTTTAATTAATGATCGTATCTTGATTAAACAAAACCTAAGAGAAAACTCAGGTTAATTATTAACCCACGATTAATAGTTTTTAGGAGAGGTTTGAGAACAACAAATCAATGAAATATGTTTAATTATGGTGTAGGTTGAGATTGAATCAAAGAACCAAATCCCTACCAAATTCCCCATTTTTGTCATTTTTGGCATGTTTTCATTAGTTTAGTTTTATTTTATTTTCTTATTTCAAAATCCAAACCCCTCCCCATTTTTCCTAAACAGTGATTAATTTCATTTCATAAGCTAACCGAACTCTCCCTATAGGATCAACCTAGACTTACCACTGCTACAGTAGTAGTCTAGTTATTTTATTTTAACTAGCGTTACGACACGCAGGTCAATTTTGACACCGTTGCTAGGGAGTGCAGTTTTGGTAAAATTAAATGAAGAAAAATGTGAAGAGTCAATTGAATTATTTCAAGAGATCAAGGACTCAGTAGAGATAAAGAATCTAAAGATAAGGAGGATGCTAGAGGTTAATGATTATCAACGAAAGCCTATCGGGAAAAACCTCACATGGAGGAACCGCATGTGCCACCAGAAAATCATAATTTTGTCATGTGAGGAAAGTATGGAGTCAACACAGCGACCCTAAATAAAGGAGCTTTTTGGGAGGCAACCCAAGGGAAGAAATTTTCTTTTCTTTACATTTTCTCATTTCTTTTTATATGAATATGTGTTCTTTGTTGGTTTATTTTTGCTTGTTTTAAGTTTTCAATCAAAATGTCAGAAAGAATAAAAAAAGAAACATTTGATAGTTTTCTGTTGCTTTTGGGATATATAGTCATGAGTAGAGAATGAGTAGATTAAAGAATTTCAAGGCAACTTCAGCATGTATTTTTACTCTTGTGATTGATCGATATGTATTATCTTTAGAAAAGTAGTGACTAGTGGTAGACAAAGTTTGTGAGATTTTGAGCCTTATTAAATTGAAACATCCATATGAGTCTCATTATCTTTTGATAATGCGTGGCCTTCATGACATGTACATCCCATTTTTGCGTTGAATTTATATCTGAGACCACATTTTTATCACATGCATTAACATGGATATGATTAGGCATTCTTTGCTTTTTCGAATTTCATTAGCCAAATAACCTACCCATTAGATGTTTTTTCCTTTTTAATAAGCCCCTTTGAGCCTTATTAGCCTTTCTTTTTGTATCAACCACATTACATGCATTATACTTAATCAAATGTCCTACCCAAGCTATAAAGTTAGTGGAACATTTGTGAATGGTGAGTTTTTGGTTATACAAAAGTGTAATTGTGGGGGTGTACATATATGTGGGTTGGTTAATGTTGGGATGTTTTTTATGTTTTATCATTGAAATTCCCATGTTAATGTAGTTTCTTTTAACATTTAAAGAAAAGAAAGAAAGAAAAGAGAAAAGCACTAAAAAAGAAAAGGAAAAAATATGTTTAAATAAATGTATCAAAGATGAAGCATATAAGTTTGCAAAGTTATTCATGAATAATGCATCTTCCTAGAGTTGTAATGAATGTGATATTTGAGTATGTTTTATAAGAGGTAGATGTTGGATTGGATGGTTCACTCTTGTAGTTTCAATGTACTGTTGGTATAAATTGTATGAGTGATTCCTTCAGATTGATATATGCTTCATGTGGTTGGTGTGTGAGAGTTGAATTAAGTTATAAAGTATAAATGTTCCATTCACTATAGCTGACAGTACCCGATTTTTGATGAGTGTTACTTTTGTTTCACTAGCTTTGATGGCTTTCATGCTACTTGACCTAAACACATCTCACCTTACCTTTACCCACATTACAATCTTGAAAAGTCCTTTGATCCATTATTTTTCATGTCAATTTTAATGGTGAAGAAATGAAATGATATGTAAAGTTGTGGAATGACATGATCATGAATGGTGTTGAGTGTACCTATAGATATATTTTACTTAAACACATTTTCTGACACTACCATTAGATTGCTTGATTTTTGAAGATGATTCTTGTTGATTGATCATAAGTAGAAGCATTAAATGTTGAATTCTTGCTATGATTTTTTTGAAAGTTATTCATCTTTGTTTATAATTATATAATCTTGGAAAATATAGGAATTGAGTAAATATTTTTGAGTCTTTGAGCTTAATTTGAATGTTTTCACCTGAGGACGGCCAAAAGCTAAGTGTGGGGGTATTTGATATAAATGGATTTTGCTATATTTTTATATGTTAATTCATTTGAATTCATTCCTATTTTTTATGATTACTTGCTCATTTTGTGTTCCTATTGATTTTACATGTAGATTTAATGATGGAATACAAATATAAGATTAAAGCATGAAGTTTTGAAGCCATTGGAAGCATCAAAGAGGTTGTCTAAAATGACAGCACATGAAGAGAAAAAAGCACCAAAAAGACAGAAGGTGGAGAGCACTACGTTAAATGCAGAGCATGTTTGCATTTCACGTGGGTTATGTGGCATGAATAGTTAAGGTTGACTCTTGATCTTAAATTGTCACATCAAGCTACAGTGACAAGTGGTGGCGATAGCAAAATAAAACGGAGAGTTGTGTGAGAAAAGGACGGTGGTAGTAGAGCAAAGTGAGAAGAGAAGAGAAGAGTGAATAGTAGCTTGGTCTAAATGTTTAATTGTCTCATCGATGAATAGTAGTCAAGAGAAGAAGCTTGGTAGTGAGTGAAGAACCGTTGGTTTTTCGGTAGGGATATTAATAGGGTTAAAACATTTTTCTGGGAGAGACTTATTAAGGGCTAAACATCTCACGTCGATTTAGAGGTGACATTGACGTCGACGATCCAAGTTAAGTGTATTTTCTTGTTTTTGTTGTTTCTTTCTCTCGTTAAAAATTGATTATGTTATCCTACGTTAATTAATTTAGGTTTTGTTTATGGATAATTGAATTTTTGTTATTGTTTGATTATTTGTGTATGAACCCATTTAGATTGTGAAAAGATGATTTTAATGCATTTATTGAATCATTTAATTGTATACCCATTGCTAGAATTTCAGTATAATCTATAATTATTATGCTGAAATTCATGTGTAGTGACTAATGATTCGTAATCATTATGGATAACATGACCTAAGTTAACGACGCATCATATGTAATTATTGCCTTGATTAATCGATTTTCCTAATTCGTAATGCTACTGCTTAATTAAATCTAGAGATCGTATCCTAGGTTATTCGGTGGTTAGGTTTAATTAATGATCGTATCTTGATTAAACAAAACCTAAGAAAAAACTCTAGTTAATTATTAACCAATGATTAATAGTTTTTGGGAGAGGTTTGAGAATAACAAATCAATGAAATATGCTTAATTAGGTTGTAGGTCGAGATTGAACTAAAGAACCAGATCCCTACTGAATTCTCCATTTTTATCATTTTTTGCATGTCTTATTTAATTTGTTTTTATTAGTCTACTTTCATTTTATTTTTATTCCAAAATCCAAACCCCCTCCCTATTTTTCCTAAACACTGATTAATTTCATTTTATAAGCTAATCAAACACTCCCTATGGGATCGACCTAGACTCATCACTGCTACAGTAGTAATCTAGTTATTTTATTTTGACTAGTGCTACTACGCATAGGTTAGCTAAACCCATTAGATCACTAAAATTCCTATAAATGCTTCTTCCCAAATGAAATCCTTATTTTTCTTGAGAAATATTATCAGAAACTCTTGTAAGTCTTTAGTTAGGAATGGTCTGCATATATCTTTCTGACCTGATCTTTATTATCCTTTTGGGCTCCTAAATTCAATAATTGAAACTACTCCTTTGGAAGATATGCTAGCATTAAATGTCACAGTTACAAAATCTCTTTCTTTAACAAACCTTCCGGACCTTCTCCTGGTATCTTCACTTTCCTTTTTCTTATCTAGTTTTGTAATAGAAAACTCTTATGAAGATGTTGTTAGATGGACACATATAACATCATGGGACTTCACCAACAGTTCATGTCGATCACTCTTAAGGAACTCAAACAAGCATGTATTATGGCATAAAATAGTATTGCATAAATATAATTCACCTTGAGCTCCTATCAATTCCTAGATAGCCATAAAAAAAAAACTCCTAACTTTGGACACAAGAGCCAATTATGTATGTTTGCCTAGCTAGTGTATTCTATGCAGACACTCTCATAAAAGTATTGACAATTTGTTCTTTCAATATCAATATAGTAATCACTAATAGCTTGCAATTATTAATCTCTGTAACAATGCCAATCCTCCTGGTTTTGTAACTATTTAGTTAAATGGTGCAATAAGATTAATGTTGGATTTTACTTTTTATTTTCTTTTAATTATTTTTATTCAATTAATAAATTAGAATTTATGACTTAGAAATTTTTGGAGTTTAATATGGTATTTTATCAATTTTGTAAGGTGGTATGAAT
>JAOQML010051442.1:0-10297 GCA_027568935.1 Erythroxylum urbanii
GTAGATTAGTTTACAGACCAGGAAGCTAAACCATACAAGACTATGTGTAGTCACTCAGATGAACTGTAAGCTGAGAATTTTTTATTCCCTAGAGGAATGAAAGCAATATAACAGAGGCTCATGTTTGTAGCTTGAAACACTGTCTAAATGACAATGGACTAAATCTCCTTGCATTGTACTTTTTTCTGTGAGATCCAAAAGTAAAACAGAGTTAAAATATTTTTGAAACTTAACAGATTATTGAAGTTATACATATACTTGGTTGACATGACTTCCTATTATTTGGGCAATAATATTATACACATTTAGACATGTTAAGTTCACATTGTTAACATGGATCTGCTTTCCTTTCCAAACGTAAAAAGGTTAAGTGTAGGGGCAATTACATATTTATATAAATTAAATATTTTTTGAGAAAAAAATTTAAATAAGAAAAGAGTATATTGCAATGTTACGAATATCATATTAAACTTGGTTTGAGATTTAGTTCTGGTACTAATCAATATTGTGTACCATTTCAAGTAATTTTTAAAATTACAAAATAATTCCTAAATTTTGTAAAATTACAAAACAGTCTATCAGTATATTGTGCTATATAGTTTTCTACTACAAATGTAAAATTAAGAATTATATACAGTACTTAAAATAATACAATTGATTATATCAAAACATCTTATAATAAGTATAATATAGGTCCATAAATATATCAATATGAATTCGTACCGAGAAACAGAGTAAAATAGAAGTGAACCATGAAATAAAAATACTTATAGTTAAAAATTTTATATTTATATTATATATATAGAATTTAACATACACATCAAATATAAGTGCAATTAAAAAAAAGAAAAAACATGAAATTTCATTTCATGACATATCTACTTAAATCACATTGGCTTTAATTTTTATTTAGTACAAAGTTCTTATTATCGAGGAGAGTCTCATTATCACCATCATTCCAACTCATTGCATCAAATACACGTTAATACTTTCCTATCTATGATTATCTTCCAAAGTTCTTATTATCGAGGAGAGTCTCATTATCACCATCATTCCAACTCATTGCATCAAATACACGTTAATACTTTCCTATCCATGATTATCTTTCAAGCGACTCTCATTATTTAATCTTTTATGTTATGATCTATTTTTTTGGGTAATGAATGAATCCTAATGTACTCTAATTGCTTTCAAACCCATTTACATTCATAAATTTACTATGAATTCAAATTGTAAACCTTTGCAATTTTAAAATGCCACTTTCAAATTGATCCTGCCAAGTAACTACAAGATAAAAAAATCTTATAAATAAGATAAATTCATGATTAATTTTAAACAAGCAATAAAATGAAGAAATAAATATAGAGATTATCTTTTTGACATATTGTAATAAGCATCTTTTTATACCTCCATTTTAAGCTAAGGAGATATTGCATCATCTCATATGAAAATAATTGATGTGATAGTTAATAGCATTCCCTTGTTAACTTTAACTTTATTTGTAAAAATTGGTCTAAAATAGACACTCAGATTTAAAAATGCAAATAACGGAGAGTAAAGTTCTCTTTCTTATCTTTCATTGATGACTGTAAAATAAGGTGTGTACAAAAAAAGCTTATTTTGTATATTAAGCTTGATTGCTTCATTCACCCTCTCTATATCATAAAAGTAATTTATTGTTGCCTTCTCATCACTATCAGTTAAAAAAAGTACTCTTACTAAAGGCTTACAAACTAGGATGATAAATTAACATTGGTACCAAAGTTCACAATTTTTAAGTATAATCTTATAAATCTTTATTCCAGCATTAGACCTAACATATTAAGATGCAATCCACTCATCATTTGTGACATTTTTTCTTTCTTAACTCCTTCTTCATTTGAATAAAACACTAAATTAAAAAGAAATTACACATCTTGTAATGATAGGAAGTAAAATCTTTTCTCATCAAATTTGGAACCTATACATAATCACAGATGAACTTAGTCAATTAATCACTTTTTTTTAGTTTTATAAATGGTAGGAAAATATCTAACATCTCCTATATTTTCCACCATTAAGTCAATGCAATACAACATAAAGAGTCTAATATAAAGATTTATACCTCCTTTATAATATCTTCCTAATTGCTTTATAAACGACATCATTCTTAATAATGAACTATAAAATATTTATAAGCTCAACTTCATTCACAATTTCATCAAATATATCTAACATAATATCAACATTCCACACAGGCCCAAATACATCAACAGACTAATGGATCATGTATTTGTCTAACCATTACCTAGAATTTAATATCCATAAGTTGCTTAAGTCATTCATCTTTTACTCAAATAACTTTATCTTTCATTAATAAGATTATTCATAAGATTACTTTAGTAGTCATCAATTAAAGGAGCTTTATATCCTATATTATAAGAGGTAATAACATCCACAATAGGTTGGTAATAAAAAACAAAGAAATAATGAATGACACACCTGTATTATATCACCATCTTGCCCTTGCCATGTCCATATTATGAGGTGCTTCTTTAAATTATAATACATTATAAATTGAAGGTTAAGCTCCACGAGTTGTTCATAGAAAAAGAAAGTTAGATATATATGTCTTTTTCTTTTTTTCCTCATATCGGTTGCTGCAATCCCTTCTTTTGATAAAAGAATACACCTTCAATATAGTTATTATCATCCTGACTACTGTAAAATGAATTTTTGCTACTAATTTCGTAGTTTAATCTTTTCATTTTTTGTTTCTCGTTTTGACACATTAAAGCTAAGTTTTTATTTTTCATTTCACTTCATAACTGACTTTCTTATAAAGCTTCACATCTCCTTTGATCTCATCTGAATATTTTTTAACTTAGTGACTCCCTCACTTTTTAAATATTTGAAATACAAACAAATAATATGATTCTTCATACTAAAAACCAATCTTGTATGAGCCTAAGTCAAATTATTGAATCTTCTCAAAGGGGCTAAATTATTAGGAGTACTTTAACTTCTCTCTATTTATATATAAAATTAAATAAAGAAATATGTCAAAATTAAATAAATAACTTCTCTAGTGCTGATGATAGAATTAAGGAGGTAATAATAGTGGCGATAAGGACTAAGGAGAGGAGTTGATGACGACGACCTGACGAGTGGCAAGTTAACAAAGATCTACTGACTTAGCGACTTATGAGTGGCAAGTTTATAAACAGAAAATAGTGGAGATATGAGCAAAGAAGATTGATTGATTCACATCAAGGTGATCTATGTAGTGGTGATAAGGAGGAGGTAGAAAAGTAATAGGATAAAGGAGAGGAAAGCAAACTCAAAATTGGCTTGTGAAATTATGAGAGGGATGACCAAGGTTAGGATTTAAAAAAATTAAGAATTTTTTAATTTATGCCTTTCATTATTTTAAATTTATATTTTCATACCAATATTAGTTATTATTTTGGGTATTGATCAATATTAATCGATACCTTAATATAATATAAAAAGGTATATTATAATATTTTTAATATTACATTTATTATAATTCATTTTATTTTATTAAAAAACTTATGTTTAACTAAGAAGTACCCTTTAACCCTGGTTTGGATTGAAGGAAAGCAAGAGAAAAGAAAGGAAGAGAATTGAACTTTTCTTCGTTTCCAACATTTGGACAAAAAATAAGTAAAGGGAAAGTGAGAGAATAGAGAGGAAACAGAGAGAAATTTGAGCCAACTGTGATTCCCGTCGAATTAGTGGGAAAGAAAGAGAAATGAACCCTAATATATATAAATTACCACAATATCTTTATTTAACTCAACAAAAAGACAGACTCTCATCCATAATCAAGGGTATAAAGGTCTCAAGAATTCTTTTATCCGATATAAATTTCAATTTCATCTTTTGATAAATTAAAAAAACAAAAAAAGAAAAGAAAATTCTATTTCTCTTCTACTCTTTTCTACGCTTTTTCCCTTAATATTTCCTTTCCTTTCTCTTCCAGAGTAAAGATTCAAACAAGGCATTAAAGACTGTCATTTTGGAAGTAAGTTTTCAAAAGCCCTTTCGAGTAGGGGTTTTAGAGTAGCAGAGAGCCCTTGCAACAATGGATGGAGTCTCCTACCAACGCTTCCCAAGGATCAAAATTCGGGAACTCCGAGACGACTGCGCAAAGTTCGAGCTCCGTGATACTGACGCCTCCATAGCCAACGCTCTCCGCCGCGTAATGATCGCCGAAGTCCCCACCATTGCCATCGATCTCGTCGAAATAGAGGTCAACTCCTCCGTTCTCAACGACGAGTTCATCGCCCACCGCCTAGGCCTCATCCCTCTCACCAGCGAACGCGCCATGGGCATGCGCTTCTCACGTGACTGCGACGCCTGCGACGGTGATGGCCAATGCGAATACTGCTCCGTGGAGTTTCACCTCAGAGCCAAATGCAGGGACGACCAAACCCTAGATGTTACCAGTAAGGATTTGGTCAGTTCTGATCACTCTGTTGTTCCCGTGGATTACTCTGATCCGTCCGATTATGAGTCGTCTGAGCAGAGCAGGTAATTGGGTTTGCTTTTTTGAGTGCTAAACTTGTGAACTTTGGGTTCGATTAGTTTGGAGTTACAGTTGGGTTTTGATTCTTTAATGGTTAAGTTGTGAACTTCGGTTACGGTAAGGTTCTTTCTTTTAGGGGAAATGAGAAGTTGGGTGACAAAGTTTGAATCTTTTTTGTAGGGGAATTATAATTGTGAAGTTGCGGCGTGGTCAAGAGCTAAGACTGAGAGCAATTGCCCGGAAAGGGATTGGGAAGGATCATGCGAAATGGTCTCCTGCAGCAACAGTCACATTTATGTATGAGCCGGACATTCATATCAATGAGGACATGATGGAAAGCTTGACAATTGAAGAAAAGCAACAATGGGTAGAGAGTAGTCCAACTAAAGTGTTTGACATTGATCCTGTAACTCAGCAGGTTAGTTATTTTTTGTTAATATGTCATCACTTTTTAAGATATTCACCATTATACATTAGAGAGTCTTGAGACTCTAATGTATACATTCGGCACTTTATGCATAAAAGAAATCTTTCAAAAAATTCTTGTTACATTGGGTTTCCTTTTTAAACATGAGTTGTGAATACACGAGTTAGTGAGTCTTTTACTTCAATATATAGTTCTTTTAGTAAACTTTTGCTTATGTAGAAGTACCTCTTAACATATTGGAACGAACTTTGCACAGATCTATAATGGATGTAGAAATACCTCTTAACATATTGGACTCTGCAACTTAAGGAACTTTGCACAGATCTATGATGGCCTTGAAGGACTTGACCATTGTAGAACATATCTTCATAATCTTCAATCTTCATCTTGTTCCCCAGTTTACAATTTGCTTTTCATGGTAGAATTACTTCAACTCTTGATCATTCTTGTGAAATAAAAAAACTTATTTACAAACTTTTGCTTTGAGCATATAGGCAACAATATAGGTTGGAGTGAAGAATGCCTAACTAACTTGTGGCTGTTCTTATGAGATAGACTAAAAGATGTAAGCAGCAGTGTCTGAATATGAAAAACTGTCTTCTTTCTTCTTCTTGTAACAAAAGGATTAAAATTAGATTGAAGAATGTTAACTACCTTCGGTTCTTCTAGGTATATAGAAAAAATGGAGTAGGCAATATTGTATAAATTAAGACAAGCTATATGGTGGATGACTTTTTTTTTTTTTTCGGTGAAAGTTACTATCAGAAGAAAGGAGGTGAGGAGGAGGGGTATTGGTTGCTAATGGTTTCATAATAGTTTGTCACGTCCTACAAGTTAAACAATATAGCGAGAAATGTTCCACTTCTCAGGATGAGATAGTAACTTCCATCATCATCATGGCTTGACTTGTCAATTCAAAGGAACCTCAGATCGGTTGCATCAATCTCTTCTATAGAATGACGCATGAAATATGTAAGGTTATGCAAGAGATGTATTCAAGTCTCGAGAACACATGTTAGTGTTTTGAGATTTGTTCAACCCTTCAAAACACTAAGTGAGGAACGAGGCTAGTGATTGAATACTACAACTAGCTAACTGAATTATGGTAGAAGATGGACTTGTTCTATTTGATTCCATGGTGATGCCCAAACAATAGGGTGTTGAACAGTAAAGTTCTAGAGAAAGACAGAGCTTTTGATTTCCTTTTAAGGTTGCATTTTGATGACAAAATCCCTACTATCTCTTTAGGAAGTATTTAAAGAAGTCAGATGAGAAGTGAGTAGAAGAAAAGTTATGCTAAGGAGACTTGTTAGGATTTCATGCAAAAATGTAGGATTAGAAGCCACAGAGTCAGAGAAAAGCAAATTATGATGGCTTTATCGCTAAGTCTACTGCATAGACAAAGAAGAAAACTCAATGACATTCACTCCTAAGCAAATGTAGATCCTAAGGACTCTTCTAAGCTAGTAATGACTATTTGAATCTTCAGCATCAACTTCTACGATAGCAAGGGCACAACGAGGTATTATCCTTCCCTCTTTATTATCAGATAAAGATGCCCTCAATGAATGGATTGTTGATACTAGTGCCTCAAATCATATGACGTGGTCTGGTGGTATATTCTCAAACTATAGAAAATGCGTTGATTATTTGAGTCACTGTAGCAGACGGGAGTACATCTATGGTGGTTGGGTTTGGAGATGTTTTCTATGAAATTCATTTGAAAGCTGTACTCATGTTCATAGTCTAAGTACAATCTTCTTTTTATTAGTAAATTGACTAAGGATCAAAATTATACAATATCCCTTTTTTGTGATCAATGTATATTGTAGGACCCTTCTTCGAGGATGATGATTGGCTATATTGAGGAACAACATCATTTCTACAATCTTATTGGTTCTTCTCCCACACTAAAAGCACCTAGAGTCGTTTCTTTAACTATTTTGTCGAACTTTGTTGTGATGTTATGGCATAAACGTTAGGCCATCCTAGTTTTCCTTACATGAAGTACTTGTACCTGAAATTATTAAACAATAAAAATGATTCTACTTTTAATTGTGAATCATGTATTCTTGTAGAACAACCAAGGAAATTATCCAATTCATTCTTACAAGTCTTCAAGACACTTTCATCTTGTTGACAATGATGTATGGGAAGCTTCAAATGTTATAGACATAATAGGTAACAGATGTTCATCTCCTTCATAAACGACCATACTTATGCTTGTTGTGTCTATCTTTTGAGGGATAAATCTAATGTGAGGTACGTGTTTCAAAAAATGATAAAATGATAAAAAATGTCTTCCATTGTAGTAGAATTCACTTACTTCATGTTGATAATAGGGGAGAATATTTTTTAGGGTTTATGGGAACTATCTCATTGAAGATGGTATATTCCATCAAAGTTCATGTAATTGTACTCGTAAACAAAGTAGAGTGGCAGAAATTAAAAAAAAAAAAGCTTCACTTTTGGGATGGTTCGGTTAAAGATGCCAAGTCCACTAGAGGGTAATTATACAGGACTATAGGGAATTTTTGTTACACGAGGAGCAAGAAACAGATGGTTGTGGGCAGAAGTAGTGTAGAAGCAGAGCACAGGGTGATTGGACAAGGGATATGTGAGCTAATTTGGCTTGACAGGCTTTTATTAAAATTGAACATTTTGATACAAGTCCTACGAAGCTGTATTAGTAAGTTGGCTATAGCAATAGTTCACGGCCCTATTCAACTTGACCAAATGAAATATGGTCTGGATTGAAAGAAATTGTATCAAGGCTGAGATCAAGAGTGGGAAGATTTGTTTGTCTTATGTACCAACCAGTTTACAAAAAGTTATCCTTGCAAAAGCACTTCTTAGAGCAAGTTCTGAGTGAAATATATGCAAGCTAAAAATGATTAGTAACATTCCCCAGCTTGAATTGGAGTGTTGGATAGTTGGTAGATGACTGGATTCTATGAGATCCAAGTCAAAATTTTCTTTTTTGATACATGATTTGTAGTCATTTAGCTTACAGATTTGTAGTCATTTCCAAAAATAACCATTTTAATTGTATATATTCATGTATCTGTCGTTGCAATAGCAACAGAGAATATTCCTAAAACCTTTAATCTCTATTGTGTATCTGTTTTAAGATAGGCTCAGGTTGAGAATCAATAGGCTTCTCAACTTGTCAATTGTCTGGGTCTCATGTGGATGGTTCTACTTGTAGCATGCGGGGTATTAAAGTGAAGACAGTAGTGGTAATTGCATAAGGTTGATAGCAGCAATGGGATGAAAATTACATTATTGAACAACCTACCAACTGCAGCTTTATTTGTCATTTTTCTTTTAGTGCGTGGATGGTTAACTGCAGTGCAAATGATTTCCATTTAGTTGATGATACTTTTAGGTGGCATTGGAGATATATGCTGCACATTTTTAAATGGGTAATCCTTGCAATTATTGGATAAGAAACTAAAAGTTCCTTTACTTTTGGACCTTATGGTTATGATGTTTTTTTATGCTTATCTGCACGATGACTCTTGACAAATTTATTTTCCACAAATTTTGCTAGGTTAAAGTGGTTGACCCTGAGCTCTACACTTACGATGATGAAGTGATAAAGAAAGCAGAAGCGATGGGGAAGCCAGGGCTTGTAGAGATTCGTGCCAAAGAAGATAGTTTTATATTCACAGTTGAATCTACTGGTGCAATCAAAGCTTCTCAGTTGGTACTCAATGCGATAGATATCCTAAAACAGAAACTGGATGCAGTTCGCCTGTCAGAGGATACGGTTGAAGCTGATGATCAATTTGGTGAGCTAGGTGCTCATATGCGGGGTGGGTAACATTTTGATAATGGACTAAACAAGTAATCCTTTTTGTCAGTCTCCGTGTTACCAGTTGCTTCCATGTCCTGTTGAACTTTTATTACTAACAGTTTCTTTATTTACTTGCGAACTTCAATTCTTCCTCGCAGTCCGGCAAAGTCTAGTTTGCTCATCTCTATATGAAACAGTAATATTAATACATTGGGCTGCCATATAAGTATTAATTGGAGGTAACCAATTTAACATGGCGGATGCATGTCTTATTCTTTTCGTAAGGACTGATGTGTTGGATTGAAGGATGGTAATGCCAGTTTGCAATAGTGGATTATACTTCGTGTAATAATGTAAAATGGAGTTTTCCATAGAAGATACTGACGTCCAGTAGCTGATATGCATACAATGATGACTTGCTTTCCCAAGCAATTAGAAAGTGTGCTATTGAGCAAGTACTTCAAGTAGCTGAATTTAGAAACAAACTTGACTGGTGGTTCAATTCCATGTCGCCCGCTCTGTCTCTGGTCAGAGCCTGGCTTGTAAGTTAAAATGAACGCGGTGAAGCACGCGTCGCTTAATAAGCAAGTACTAGGAAACAATCTTCCAGGATATCTTCTACGATAGGATAAGACGTACCAAACTCAACGATGATTGTATCTTTGCATGAGAGTGAAAATTAAAAGAAATTTACATTCCCAACTTTTCGTACCTCTTTCCAGTGGTAAAATAAACTAATAAGAGGTAATATTTTTTATTTTAATTATTCTGCTTCAATCATATTTTATTAAATTTCATTCATATATTTATATAAAACTTACTTAAATATATTGATGAGATTTAATAAAATATAATTAAAATATTATAATCAAAACAAAAAAATCTAATTTACTAATTACTCTAACAAATGTAGCTGGCATTGCCACAATGCCCTTTGTTTGTTGCATATTGAGATAACTTTTTAGTGCTTGGTTTAAGGAATTCCCTAGTTTCATTGAGGAGACCTCTTTCTGATATTGGCCTATCAAAGCATTATCGACAAATAGAGGAAAACTTAGAAATCGTTCTCTTCTCTTCTTTGAAAACCAGAGAAGCAATTTTTGGAAGAAAAACTGATGCCTTAACGAGTTCAAGTGTCGACAACACAAAGACCAAGATAGCATCCCAAGCCAGACCTTGCCTTTTCTTATTCGCTCTCTGACTCGATCTTCTAGCTCATAGGATTACAGTAAAACAACGAGACATGTACATAGATGACTTTGAAGATTCCATTCGAGTTCCTGGGATGAGTCTAACCTTGTATTCCAGTGTTGTCTAGATTTGGCACATCATAATATTATATATCATGCCCCAAAAAGACCTTCGATTTGGGAAAAAACAATTGCCAAGTATTCAACTTTGTAGTAATCATTATCACCACCCCACTTCACTTTTCATTATAGAAAAATTATGTAAACTGATGTTCTTCGACATCCTTTCCAGTTTCATTTCTTTTGATGCTATGAGCAGCAGCTGGTTGTATTTCTATAAATATTTTCCG
>JAOQML010051462.1:0-10296 GCA_027568935.1 Erythroxylum urbanii
CATATTTGTGGTGATAATGTACTCATAAAATATACCACCATCATTAACTCATTCTTAAAGTTTAAAGTACTTAAGTTGAACATACTTGACATACTTGGCTCCATTAATGTTCTTTATATTCCTGGAAAAGAATATAGTACATGAGCTGTCACAATGAATTCTAATAGTCTTAGAAATTGAATCAACAATCATAGGTCTTCCCATATAGTTCTTCAACAACTTGGTGTATGCTCTTACCTCATAACTAATTATAATATCAGTTTTCGTGGTTAAAGTCACTATAATAGATTAGTTAGAGTTTTTCTAAGGCTCAAGTCATCTAGCTAATATTAGTAAACTTACTATCATGAGAGCACCACTAAGATTAGCATTGACATATCTAATAATCTCTAGAATCATCTACACACCTATAAATCATCAATAATCACTAGTTTTGATTATAAATCACAAGACTTTCTTCATTGAAACTTAGTATTCATAATCATAATTTTTAAAATACCTACCAAGAACATAACTACAAAGGAAATGCTAAGTTTACTGCGTATCTATAAATATATCAAATTCTTAATTGCATTATTGAAAAGAATATAATTCTTCTATACTTTTTTTGGTTTATTTTTACGACACTGCTCTTTGCTCAAGTTATCACTTTTGACTATAAAAAATATACCAAGCCTACAATCCTACATGTTAAATATCTTTAAAATTGTATCGATATAAACCTTTTTATATAGGCTTAAAACTTTCTTAGATTTATCCATATGGATCTTTACTCTAAGAACAAATGGTGCCTCCTAAGATCTTTCGCATCAAAGTTCCTTGAAAGCATCTTCTTTATATTCTTTAATATGCTAAAATCAACGTTGGCTAGCAGTTTGTCATCTACATATAAGAACATAAACACAAACTTGATTATACTGAATTTGAAATATATAAAAGAGTGACGACCTTATCGAATTTTAAGTACCACATTCGTCATGCTTACTTTAATTTATAAACTGAATTCCTTAATTTACAAACTTGGTGCTTATTTCCCTTCATCGTAAAATCCTTATGCTTCTTTATATATACTCATCCATTAGATCACCATTTTGGATGTCATGAAATTTATATCTTAAAGCTTAAAATCAAGATGAATTGTTAAAGTCATAATAATAAAGAATGATTCATTTGTTGAGACTAATGAGAAAGCTTCATTATATCTAACTATCTTTTTCTAAGTGTACGCTTTACCTATAAACCTTACTTTGAACCTCTCAATTGTATCTTCAATATTTATCTTGATCTTAAACATCCACTTAATACTAATGGCTTTACATCTATTCGGACTATAGAATAATTCCAAACATCATTTTTTTTATAAACTACATGTTTTCCTCTATAGTCACCATCCATTTATCATAATGATTACTCCTTAATTCTTTAGCAAAGTTAAGGTGATTTGTAATCTCTTTTGAAATATAATCAAACTCACTCATATAAATAATAAAATTTTCAAAATGTATAGGCTTCTTATCTCTTTATTAACATCTTAATAGTGTTATATGATCAAGTTTAGCATCTACCATAATTTAATCAATAGCATTTGTGCCACCTCCAACACTAGGAACTAAAGTTGAATCTAAGTCATCCTTATTTACCTACGGAAGTACCTCAATAACTTTCTTATGAATTATATATAAATTTATATTGTCATTGGTCAGGCTTAGGCTTAGGCTTAGGCTTAGACTTCTCAATTGCTCCAGCTCTTAATTATTCATCTTTTACATCATTTTTTAGAAACTTTACAACTAATGATTTTACATCCAATAAACATTCACTAATTACATAAAATAAATGTGCAATGAAACCTTTTTAATTACTAAAAATTATTGAATATCCATCATCATCAAGTTTGAAAATTAAAATTAAAATATGTTTCATATATGGATATATAAAATCTTATTTATGAAACTAACAGATTAAGAAAGAATCCCATATCATTATTTGTAGTCCACTTAGGTTGCTGACTATGTCCTTCATCCTCATAATGTAAATTACAACCTTAGATGCTCTATCATACCTTAGTAAAGTCAACATGTGCATAAGTTCACGTACATAAAATTTTTCACATTCAATGAATCTCACCTTATTGTGGCAATAATTCTACAACATTCAAGCTTATTTTAGCTATTAATTTTGTTATAAGGAATGAACAATATTAGTTTGTAAGGAACATATAACAAGAAAATTTAGTTCTACTATTGCTGTCTTAAATGTGTAGATAACTGTCATTTACAACTTGTGATAATCTTACTTTATCCTTCTTTTATTATAAAATTCTAGTTCTGCAATACAACTCTGTTGCTTCCCTCTTACCAAATGACTCTCGTGGTCTCTCTAGCAATTTGACTCTCTTTGTTTGTGTTTTTGTAAGCAATAAAGTGAGATGATCTAGATTTTGATTAAATGCAGAGATTCTTTTTTTTTCGGTAAGAGGGATCTATTTCCATGGATTTATTAAATCCAGAAGAATCCTCATACGTCTTACAGAGCAGATGATTTCGAGATCTATTTTCTTTGTCCTTTCTATTATTTTGTTTTCCTTTTTTGTTGGTTTTGCGCTCAAACTTACAATTAAATTTTCTTTTTTTCCTTATTTTGTGAAATGTTAGTGACTGATACTGCTCTAATAATTATACTTCTTCTTTTCTTAATGTTATTTCTATGTTTGATTATCATAACTGTAAAGTACATGTATATTTGACAGTTTTATATTTTGAGATTAAAAATAGAGAGGTCTTATAGAATAAGCTAGCCATATTTCATTATTTATTTTCTTCATTTTTTTAATATTATGCTTTTGTATCATATATATTTATTGTTATTTTAAAGTAAAAATAATATTCATATAGAAGGTTGTGCTTTGAATAAGGTTATATGCTTATAAGCGTTAACATTAGATTAAGATCAATACTGAACTCTTTCCTTTATTATAGCAGTAATATAAACATGATAAGTATTACATCTGAATGTTATTAATGTCTTTCCTTCAATTATTGTCTCCAAACAATTATGATTAGTGGAAGTTCAATTTAACAAGCAGTTATCTCTAGAATTGTTTTGTCATATGTTTTAACTTAATGCCATTTTCCTTGAACAGTTGAAATATCTTTGATTTGCTATAAGAATTTCCTTTATCCATTCCAAGATGCCTTGTTTTGAATGCTCTAATTCATGTTGTTGAAGTTGCATTGCTCAATGAACAATATTCCTTTGTTTAATCTCTTAAAAATATTGGTGAGACAATTGCTAACTTTTCAATCAAATGATTAGTGTATAGTTGCATTTGAAGAATAAGTGATTTAATGTCTCTGGATATAAGTTGTATAACATGTATATTGGATTGTAATTATATGATCCTTTTACTCTGTTCATGGTGCTTAGTCAATTCAGTTTTATAAGAACTTTGAGGTATGATATTTTGAGTTTTTCATATCTTGTGAGATCTTTCAACTCTAATATTTTTCTAGACTTTTGTATATTGCAAAGACAAATAGACTGAGCAGACCTAAAACAAAGATATATATAAATTATAATGCTTACAATTTCAAAAATACTAAAGCATGGTATGTTGAATATTCCATGTCGTTAGACAAGACAATTCATTCCATAATAGTACCTGTCTTTTGTTATGCATGTCAAAGTAAACTAGTAAGGCATCACTTAATTACATGAATAGTTACTTAAATTTGTCATCATATTATAAGTCTCCAACATTAGTAATTTAAATGTGTTTTTGCAAATGTCTCCTTCAATATTACTCTAGTAAAAGGATTAAATAGGCCGATGAAAGTTTGTTCACGATCTTACTCATATAGCATGATGGACCACATTAGTTTATGATGTTGTATTAGAACAAGTGTATTATATTAAATATTTCATATTCTTTTTCACAGGCCCTATATTGTGTTAAAGAGCATCGCTCATTTTTCTTTGTTGTAGTCTGAAGTTGTCCATCCATTCAGGTTAGTTGTCCAACTAATATTTACCATATGTATTGCTTTAATAATACGATTATGATACCTTTGGATTTTGTGTAAATATAAAGGAGGTCTTGATTTTGTGTTGTTCTTTAGGATATTCTTATAATCATTGATGAGTTTTGATGTTCTTCCTTAATAGTGTAAGCATTTACTATATGTGGAATGAGTTTGAGATATTATGGATTATTTAAGGCATTAATAAATCCTTAGGACGGTATATAGGCTAGAAACTTGTGTTATAGCTCCCGTGAGGCTTATCGGTGAAAAATTCCATATGCCTAGAAATCATAGCGAAAACTTGTTTTCTTGATTCACATTTGTAAACAATGCCACATACCATAGTTTTGAAATCAATTGTAGGTGATTAATTTGATCGATTAATACTTCAACTTCAATGTGATTAATGCAAACATAGTATTAACACAAGGAATTAATATGTTTCATAGACAAGACAATTCATTCTATAATAAACCCCTAAGATGGTATATAGGCTGAAAACTTGTCATAGACAAGACAATTTGTTCCATAATTGTAGGTGATTAATTCAATGGGTTAATACTTAAGGGATGTTGTGTAAAGTTTAGATGTTCTGTAAACTTTGGCGAACATGAAGGACACTAACTATGGAATCACTGTTTTAAATTAACAATTTTGCAGAAATGAGTAATGTTGATAGATCTTGGATGTATAGATGATTATCACATGATGGTTTCATTAATCTTGAGTTTGTTGAGGGAGTGGAAGCTTTTATTCATTATACATGTTCTTAACCTACATATATGGATAGCCTAAAGATCAGATGTCTATGTAAAAAGTGCAAACACATTCATTTCCTTCCTATTGATGAAGTGAATGGGAATTTGTTGAGAAGAGGTTTATCCCAAATTATTTTGAGTGGACACGACATGGGAAATCATTGATTTGTAGCACCTAAAGGGGTAATGAAGCACAATCATCAGTAAGCTTAAATGAGTTTGAAGAGGGGATTAGATATAGAACAAATAATGTGGATGCAAATGAAAATCCTTACATAAAAATGATTTATGATGCAGCTACTTATACCTTTCAGTAAAATATAGAAAATCCTAAAGAAGAACCCAACCCACAATTAAAACAATTGTTTGACTTACTATACTCAGCTGACCAAGAACTATGGCCAAATTGTGAGACAATGACTCAATTGTCTTCAACTGCTCGAATCTTGAACATAAGGTCTGAAGGGCATATTTATGATCGTAGTTTTGATAAAATTCTTGGATGGTATAATGAATCATTGCCTCCTGATCACACAATGGCTGATAGTTTTTACAATATGAAGAAATTTATTGAAAAGATTGATTATTGCAAATTGGGATGTATGTTATATTGGGGAGATGATGTGGAATTACAAGAGTGCAAATTTGTTAGTCAATCTAGGTTCAAACCTAGAAAGTTTTCTATGAAATATAAGTTAGTACCCTGGAAGCGAATGTATTATTTCCCACTAACTCCGAGAGTTCAAAGACTATATGCTTCTGATGTTTCTGCGTCCCACATAAGATGGCATAATGAACACCAACAGGAAGATGGAAGAATGAGTCATCCATCAGATGCATTGGCATGGAAACATTTCAATGACACCCATTATGAGTTTGTTCAATGCCAGTCATAATTACTCCTTATAATTTGCCTCCATGGATGTGTATGAAAGATGCATATATGTTCTTGACAGTGATTATGCCAGAGCCTACAAATCCAAAGCATAAAATTGATGTATTCTTACAACTATTGATATCTAAATTGCAGCATCTTTGGGAATATGGCATTGAGACATATGATGTGTCTCTTAAACAAAAATTTGTATTGAGATCAGCTTTGATATAGACAATTAGTAATTTTTTGGCATATGCCATGTTGTTTGGATGGAGCACAGCAGGAAAATTGGCTTGTCCTTATTGTGGCAATGATTTTGATGCGTCTTATCTTCTAAACAAGGGCAAAATATGTTAGTTTAACAACCACAGAAAATATCTTCCTCTAAATCATCCATTTAGGTGGAATAAAAAAATTTTCATTAAGAATAGGATGGTAAAAACCTCTCCTCCCCCTCACAAAGCTAGTGAAGAGATATTGCAGAAAATTAAGGAAATAGGCTTACTGAAAGTTACAAAATTTGAAGCTGATGAAATTAATACAAGCATTAGTAGAAACTTTGGATGGAGAAAACAAATCATCTTTTGGAATTTGCTATATTGAAAAACTAATTTGACACTTCATAATCTAGATGTGATGCATATTGAAAAAATATTTTTGACAATTTGTTCAATACCATGATGAACATTGAAGGGAGGACAAAAGATAATGCAAAATCACGAGCTAATTTGAAACTTTTTTGTAGAAGGACTGAGTTACATAAAGATCTTCACACCATTAAATATCTGAAAGCATGTTATACTTTGGACAAAAAGTAGAAGGAAATATTGTGTGAATGGTTAAGAAGTCTAAAGTTTCCCAATGGTTATGTTTTAAACTTGGTAAGGTGTGTGGATATGAGGAAGTACAAATTATTTGGGATGAAAAGTCATGATTGTAATGTGCTTATGCAAAGGCTAATTTCAATTGCATTTCGAGAGTTGCTACCGAATAAGGTTTGGGAAGTAATAACAGAATTAAGTTTGTTTTTCACAAGCTTAACATCATCTGAAATTAAGTTGGCTAAAATGGAAAAACTAAAAAGGGAAATTCCAGTAATTTTGTGCAAGTTAGAAGGGATATTTCCTCCAAGCTTCTTTATCTATATAGAGCATTTACCTATCCATTTAGCACACGAGGCTAAACTAGCTGGTCTAGTCCAATATCATTGGATGTATCCATTTGAGAGGTATATAATTCAACAAAAATAATTTCAATTAAAGTCATATCATGTTTTAATAACTAAATTGGTATAGCCCTATTCGCTCATTTAGGTATTTGCATCACTTGAAGAAAAATGTGAAAAATAAGGCTAGAGTTGAAGGTTTGATATGTAATGCTTATTTAGTGGAGGAAGCTAGTACATTTTGTTCACATTATTTTAAGTCACATGTTCACACAAGAGAAAGAAAAGTTCCTCCTAATGAAGATGGGGGAGGAACTAGTGATGCTGATGATAACTTATCCATTTTCATATATCCTGGACGAACATATGGACATTCAACGAGAAGAATGTTAACAGAGGAAGAAATTGAGGCTGCCTATTGTTATATTTTATTAAATTGTCAAGAGGTTCAACCTTTCGTGCAGTAAGTTGAAATTGATTATTTGGGTTTTAAATTATAGTATTATTCATAATTGAAATACATAATAATGTTTTTAAATTACACGATGAATTATTACGCAAGCTCATGCCTGACAAACATATGATGATATCAATAAAGAAGTTGGAGGACATTTTCCTCGATGGTTCGAGCAATATGTAAGTTTTCACTTACAAATATTAAAATGATTGAATTATAAGATTTAAGTGTTCAAATCACAATATAATGTTTAATATGGTCTTTTCTTTTCTGTAGGCCTTAGAAAATCCAATAGAGAACAAGTTCATATGTGATCTTGCAAACTGACCTTTGCGAACTATTAAATCATATCCTGTGTATTTTGTTAATGGATACAAATATCATACAGAATATCATGGTCATAGCATAGCAACAAGAAATAGTGGAGTTTGCAATTAAGAATTAAATTGATGGATTACTATGGAAAAATTATTAAGATACTTGAAATTGAGTACCCTGAATTGCCAATAAAGTGAAGTGTTATATTTAAGTGTGACTGGTTTAATTCAACTCTAAATGTTGGTACAAAAGTGCGTAGCCGATACAATCTAGTTGAAATCAACAAGCGAAGAAGATTTCGACAATTTGAACCTTTTGTGTTGGCAATGTAAGTGACCCAGGTGTATTATGTCCCTTTTCCCCAATTTATGATAAGATCAGTCATATTGATTGGCCATTTGCAAAGTTAAACCTAGAGGTGTTTTTGAATCACATGGAAAAGGAGAACAGAGAATTGAAAGTGAAGCGTTTCAAGAAGATGCTTATAAAAAAAATGCATCTGTCCTATATTAGGATAATGAAAGTTTAAACGATCTATGTAATGCATATGTTGAAATTTTATTTAGGGAGGATGAGGAGGGCCAGAGATCTGAAGAACAACCTGAGTTTGTTTCAAATTCTTCAGAAAAAGAAGATGATGTTGATTTACAATTAAGTGATGATAGCGATTAATTTATGTTTGTAATTGAATATTATATTCAACTAATCAATTATTTCCTTTTCAATATATTGTATTAAATATTTAATTCAAATTGTAATATTTCTAAAAATTTAATCAAATATTAATTTCAGGTTAAAATATGCCACCGAGGAGAAAACTAGATATGATGCGACCAAGGTTCAGATCATGAATTTAGAGGTACTTACTGTACAGGTGAAGCATCTCATGGTGTAGAGGCTAGAACTAAATCACCTCCTCCCCTTCTAACTACTACACTTGCAGATGAGGCATCACCTTCCATACCTATTGTTACTCCATCCACCACCCCTACATCATTTACTACCCCTATACCGACAGATATATCAGGGGTAAATAATGATGATGAGGCGGCCACCATCCTAGAGCTGAGGGACGTGATAGAAGAACTTACATTACAATTGTCAATAATATGTAAATGAAAATACATGAAACACTATATGTTTATAATTAAGTTATAAGTTTCAATTTTCAAAATGGTATAAAATTATTTGTTTTTATATTAGGTTCATTCCATCTAGACCGTGCTCAAGAAACATGACATCAAAATTCAAGGAGAAGATTGATATTAAGGGTTATGTATGGAAGAATATCTCTCAGGCCACAAAGGAATTTTACTATCAAAAGTTTGAGGTACAAAAAAAATTATTTTTTATTAATTTTTATGCATTAATTAGATAAATATTATTACATTATAAGTATTTATCGAATGTTTTTCTTTTTATTTCAGAAAGAATTTTTTTGTGATTCTGGATTTGACTCGATCATTTATAAAGTATGGGAGAAGAGGAGCACGTACACAATATTGAGACTTTGTTGCTGTGATACACAAGGCCAGTATACGATCGCTTTACATTTCTAAACAAATATCGAGTCGTTGGCACCAATATTGGACATCACATGAGATAATGTCCATTTTAGAGCGTAATTCAACCAACATACGTGGAGGACCAGGGGGAGAGAGTCTTCTCATAAATACAGAAAGATCTATTACCCACCAAAAGCATGCAAAGAGACTTGTAAGTATCTACACTTTACATTTATATTCTCATTTATTTACTTTGTTGTATTTCCATTGAATTTGATGTGTGAATTTTGTAATGAAGATATATGTTTCTTATTAAGAATGATAATGTTATAAATGTCTAGTGCCATATATGGCTGTGTTGTTGAGTTATTTTCTTTATTCAATAGGGGGTAGATATTATAAAAATAGAGAAAACTCTGCCGAAATTTTTATAAATTCTAGTTCACTTATAAGATTTTATTCTTACATAGGAAAAGTCTATGGGCATGAGGCCTACACCCCGTCAGCTCTTTTTGCACACTCACACTAAGAAACATGGCATTGTGACATTCGTCAACAGCCGTTGTAGAGAACTAAATGTATGTGAAATTTATGATTTAATATTAATGCTTAATAATTATCACATACTAATATAAACATTGCCTTCTGATAGGACCAAATATAAGAAAGCATTCAACAACAATCTCAGCATTCTGAAGATGTTGACGAGACCGATATGCAGCGGTTGGTAGGGACCGTCAGGGAAGGATATTCAGCTTAAGTTCATTTGTGAATACATGTTATTCGCAATCCTCCACGCCCAGTACAGCAGCCTCTAATAGGCGGTCCACAACCAATGAAGTCCAAAAGCTTCACAGCACAGTGTAGACATTGGCAAGTCAGTTGCAATAGTCGATGGATCAGTTGCAACAGTCGATGTAGTACATAGCTTAGCTCCATAATGAGGTGGATGAGTTGAAGGGTAGGAGTAGCACCTCATTGTACCAATCAGAGCATCCGCCGTCTCAAAATCAATAGTGTACTTTTGGTCATTTCAGTTGAATTGTGAAAACTTATTATGTACAATTTAATGTTTTATTATCAATTAAGATATTTTCAACTTTATATCATCAATCAAATTTTTGTTTAAAAAATTAAATGTATACTATTACATTAATAACTATTTAAGTTATGCTTCAATTATAACGTCGTGAA
>JAOQML010051472.1:0-10296 GCA_027568935.1 Erythroxylum urbanii
TTGTCAAAGCAATAGCTTATCTAGAGCGTACTGTGAGTTAACCTAGATATTTACTCACTATGATGGAATTTTTTGTGCTTAGCTTTGTTATTGAATTGTTATTGATATGATTGTGATAATTCCAAACATTGATAGTCCAAGGAGTTTGATATTCGAGATCATATTGGAAGTGCTTGCTAATTGTATAGCAATATGAAATGTGAGAATAATTGAATGTAAATTACCAGACATAGATCTAATGAATTTGTAAATGTGACAGAAGCTCACAGGAATGAAAGGGTAATGAAATATGACGTATAGAATGATGCATCACATTGATATGCATGATCAGATAAAGGAGTTGTGACCAGAGTGACCAGTCTGAAAAAGAGCTTAAAGCTCATAAATGTGCACAAAGAGCTACAGGCTAAGATATTAATGAGCCCGATATCCACAATAGGTACAGGATAGTATATGAAATGAGCCTGGTATCCACAATAGATACAGGACAGTAAATAAGCACTTGGTTACAACAAAGTAAAAATGAATGGAGTCACATGTGCATTTGCATATACATCCTTATAAGTATCTTATGATTGAATTGAAACAAATTATTGAATTGTTTGAAATACAGTTGAAAAGTAAATAAAGATATGTTGTGATATAAAATGTTAATTTATCTGATATACTTTTGAAGTATGATAAAATTGATGTACTTGATAATGTATGATGACATGTGATGTGATATTCAATATTGGATGATATGATTTGCTTATGAATTAGATTATGAAATATCCTTATGTTTTAATATGAGTGAGTACATCGATGACGGTTTACTCACTGAGTTTGCAAACTCATCAAAATTGCATTGTTGATTTTCAGGTTCAGAGGAGATATAGTTAGACTACTTGGAGTATAGCTATTGCAATTGGACATGAGTTAGTGGTCAAGATCAGTTATACATGCATATGTCTTCAGTTATTTTTGTATCAAGAATTGTATTTCTCAACTGTTTTACAATGTATATATGAATTCTGAAGTGCAATTACATTTATGACTGGACATGTTTGTAAATGAAATGGGCCAAAATGAATTATTGGTTGCTTAAGATGTGTTTAATGTCTGAAAATTTTGTAATAAGTTGTTTCCATTGTCTTAACATGCCATCCTCGTAGAGTATGTTCTCAAATAATCATTGATACATTCGTGCATATGCTTTATGAGAGTGGTATGTTACATGAAAAAATAAACTATATGTTATGAGCTCAAAAACATTACAATGATATGTGTGAAATAAGATATACTATAAAAGTGAAGACAATTTTAAAACCACATTTGCCAAAGGAAAATATTTCCAAGTGATGAATCATTTTATATGTGACGAATAAGTAAGGAGCATTTGTGTTTGAGCATATGCAGGCATATTCCATATCCACTAGGACTAATCTTAAAGGCAAGTATCATACTTATATATATGGCTCACAACCTAATCATAGTGTTTAATACTGTTAAGGAAAGAATAGGCATAATTTTTATGATAACATGAAAATTGATTCACACCTTTTCAAACATCTGAGAAGCATAAATCAAGCTCTCATTCATAGTAGGCATCACATATAGAATCATAAGACATTTCATTACCCTAGGAGAAATTCAAAAACTTTAATTCCTAAAGGAAATTTCCTTATTATCCACACACATATAGACATTTATATATGTATCATCATCACTCATCTAACATGGTATGTCACTTTTGTAATAAGTATGGACTTGTTGATAGATTTATTTTCTTAAGCAAAGACAGTTAAAGAAACCTTCGAAAGTATGGGTTGAAAAGAAGAAGGAACCTAAAACCAAGGAGTCTAACTTATTTGGGTTCCTAAAACATATTGATCACCTTAGTTTGTAAGGCTATTAAAAAATAAAGAGTAAGTGGTATGTTGTAAAGATAGTAGTTATTGAAATGAATATTATTAAGGAGTTTGTGCATTTTAACATGATGAATCTAACATGCTTGCCTCAAAAAAAGTTTAGAAGATATTGTTGTAGGATATGGAGAATTTATCCACCAAAGATGTTTAAAAAGAGATAACTGTTGAACCAGGTGAGAGAGATGAGAAGGATAAGAAGCATCAAAAATAATGTACAAAATTTGGTAATGGTAGGCCATATTTTAGAAAATTTTGATAACCTGCATTTATGTGTGAATTGGAGTCGAAATCCTTTATGATTATTATTTAGGTTTCAATTATGAATAAGGTGTTAAATAATTATTTTTGAAGTGTGATCCTTAGTACCTAGAATTAGAATATAAGCAAAATGAGGTATTAGGATAGAATTTATATTAATGGAAATAATTTTTCTAAATAATCAAATAAGGATAGTATTTTGCTCAATTAGTAGAAAATTAGGTATGTTTGATGGAAATTCTATTTGATAAATATCCCCTTTCATTTTCTTGATAGATTTTATGTGTTTAAAGTCTATTTTAAAGTTTTTGATAATTTTTTATTACTACTACCATGACTCACTAAGTGTCTTTGTATTTAAATTTGAGTTTTAAAGTTATTTTTAGTTTTCTAGAACATTATGGTCAACCAATATCTTAGTATGGTTGATCATTATAACCAAAAACTTTTTTTCCCTTTTTAGTGAGGCTTTTCTTTATTTGGTCGCTTGTCTATTGGTCAACCAATATCTTTCAATGGTCAACCAATGACCTTGATTTTGAGACTCCCTTATTTCCTAACAATTTTTGAAGAGTTTCATAACCAACCTTAGTCGATAAATAACCAACATAAGTTATCCAATATACTTGTCTAGAATAGATCGAGTTTTAAATCCAAATCATTTTTTCTCCACTCCTTCACTACTTACTTTTGCTTATCTCTAAAACACCAACATTGGTTGGCTAATTGAGGCATATGGATAACCAGTTTTACATTTTTAATTATCTCCTCTACCTCTTATCTTCTATTAGCATATTTTATGTTTATATTCTTAAACCCCAACCTCTTTTCCTTGAAAAACATCTCTCTCCATTACATAAAAATATCATTAGATAGCATCAAATTGAAAATATTTCATTTTTGAATTTCATATTTAGGATTTTTAAATTTTTCCTACTTAAGAAATTTTTTAAAATTGATGCATTTATAGTTAAATTATAAAAGGATTAAGTTTGTTTCACTTTCAATTATATTGATAAATCTTTAATTTTTATTTTTTATATTTTAGGAACTTTTCATGAAATTTTGGGGCTTTATAAATTATAAACTCTTTTTATGAAATTGACTGTTAGATATATCAATTATGTTTTTATTTGTTACAAATTGAATATCTATTTTTTTTCAAAATTTTCCCTTGGTGCTTTAATTAAATCTTTTAACTTAAGCATAATTCCAAAATTATGGATAATTTATGTTATCTTCATGTATGGATATTTTTTATTTTGAATATCTTTTTTTCTTGATATTGAAATGTATTTTATTCATGAATTAAGAGGGAGCTAATCACCACCTTGATATTTGTTTATATGCTTAATTTTATTATTGTCTATAATATAACAAATATTTTGTCATAAATAAAAAAGAGGATATTGTTGAACCAAAGGAGGTTCCAATTGATTTTTTAATGATAACATAATATAATTACTACTAATTTGTTCGTATTTTGATGAAAAGAAATATTGGAACAAAATGAAGTCATAAACTTAAAAGGATAGTGTATGAACTTGTATAAGAAAAGTTGAAGTTTTCAACCAATAAAATGGAGATCAAAATAAGAACAAAAGAAGATCAAGGCTAATTGAAGCACCCCACTCTCACAAGACACGTACCCGACATCTTGAGTGATGTACGAGTTTGTACCCCACAAGGGTAGCAAGCTAGAACAATCAAACACTTGAAACTTGATACAATTTTTTTTTCACTAACGTATGCAAAAATCAATAATCAAATTCGGGCCCAAACTTTTATTTCATACAACTTCAAATCACAATTAGTAAACACTTTAATCAATTTCATTTACAAAACGTTTCCAATTTCAAAAGTTATTACATCACAAAATCATTTACAAACATTTCCCATTTGGAAAATTAGTATAAACAGAATGTTTAAATACACATTGTACAAAAATCGCGAAATATACAAATTGATAAAAAAAGAAGAAAGTATAAATGCAAATGTGAACTGATCCCAAACTTTATCTCTTACTCAAATCCTTCGTCTGTACTCCCGTTAACCTAATGGGGTAACTCTTCTGAGCTTGAAAAAAATATTGCAAATTTTGGGTGAGTTTTGCGAATTCAAATGAGGTAACCATCATCGATGGTTCACTCAATTCATGCATCACATAAATACACATAACATATAATTCACATCTTTCCATTTTGTATAAATCATCACAAAATTCTCATCACTACATTAATTCATCATGTAGCATCAATTAACACCTTATTCATTTATTTCACATTTCACATTTCACATTTCACATTTCACATTTGGATCATTTAAACAGTGTGTTTCAATCATTTAAACATACATATCAAATACATATGTAATGCTCATGAGACTCACTTTCAATTGTTATTATTGTGACCGAGTGCCTATAACTGTCCCGTATCCATTGTAGATACCGGGCTCATTAATAACTGTCCCTTATCCGTTGAGGATACAGGGCTCATTTTACATAGTGATCCTTTGGCTCTTAATCACTTTCTGAGCTTTAAGCTCTTTTTCGGTGGCTACTCCGGTCACAACAACCTTTACATTATTATACATTCATGCAATGAAATGCATTAGTCATATATGCTCAATCGGTCACTTTATTTCACTTTACACATTCACTTTCACATATCATCGGACCTTGGTCTGACATTCAACATTTAAGATGAGAAAACACATTTATTTTGTCATGTTCACAAACAAGGAGCACTTCAAATATCACATTAATTCATCAAAATCATTAGACCTTCATTGTCTGGAATCAACACAATCAAATCACATTCATTCAATAATTAAAACATAATATAAAACAAACAATTAATTGAGTTAAACCATCTAGGTTACTCACAGTATGCTCCAAATTAGCATTAGCTTCCATGATCCGAAAGCATCTAGATGTGGATGTTCTATCCTGTGTATCAACATCATATAATACACATTTACACACATTATTAATTGTACAATCATATGAACCTCCAATCACATACATATGTATATGAGTTATGTATAATGCATGCTCAATGACAATCTCAGGTATCTTTCCATTATTCTCATCACATAATCATTCATATTTCCAGACTCACACAAGTATCATTTATACTTATGATTTATACATCAATAAAACCATAAAAATCAAAATTCATTTCTCATTTCATTAATTCGAATTTTTCCTATAACAACTTTCAGGTCAACTTTCCAAGTTCTTTTTGACTAAGAAAATGAAGTCATTTGAGGATACTTTCTTCTAGAAAACTGTTCCCCATTATCTTAAGTTTCTATTGACATAAACATTATTCAATTTGGTTTAGTATCCTATGATTTATACTCACAATACCACAGACAATGTATAATTGAACTTTTGGCCAATTCATGATCATACCTCAAATTGTACAACTCATAACTTTCGACTAAGATATCTAAAAGTTACAAACTTAGTACTAATTGAAAGATAAGAGAATGGAATACAACTTTTGTGAAGAAACTTTTGTCTAATTCAGCCTATATCTATTAAGTTTTTATGAAAATATCAAGACATAATTTTTATCTTGGGTAGTACTGCAACCTCAATCAAAACTCAATTTCGCACCAAATTTTGAAAGTTTTAGAGACAGAATTAAATTTAGACTTTTTCAAAAAAGTTGTAGAATTATGTCTCTAGTTTAATTTGAATTAAGAATAACCTCATTTGGACATCTACAGCTCAAGATATCATCAAAATACCAACACATGTTCAGAAAAAAAATCTCCCGCATATCACCCTCAGGTCGTGACCACGATTGCTGCGGTCGCCTATGTAGAATCGCGACCTGCTTCTGGCCGACGCACTCCTTCTTCTATCTTCTATTTTTTTCGGAGTTTCACTTCCATTTCACACCTAGAAAATGAGGTTTTTTGGCAAAGTCTTCTTCTAAACAATTGTTCATATACGTCTTAAGATTATAAAGAACCTATGTTCATACAATTTGGCTCAGTATTCTAAAAGTTATACACAATTTACTCCATACTATTCAAAAACAGAGACAAAAATTGAAACTCAACTTTAAGACAATTTTTAGAACTCTTAAAGACAGAATTCAAACTTGATTTCTTCATGAAACTTGTATCCATTCGTCTCTAGTTTAATAAAAATCAACAATCATCCTATTTGAATATCTGTAGATTAAGATATGTTCAAAAAACCGATGCATATTCAGTAGAAACACTACATCTAACACATTTCCAGCACACTTCATCAACAATTTCTTCCTAATTCATCTCTTTAGCTTAGTCTATCACTTCTAACTTATATCCACATCATTTCTTCTTCAATTATACCCCATTTTAGGACTTATTCAAACTCTAAATCATCTCTACATCAATTTATGAATCATTAATTATCATACACATCAAGGCAAGACATGAATATACCCAGATTTTTCCTCATTCATGCCCAACACATTTAACCATACTATCATGATCATTATTCTCAAATTACACATCAAAATGCTTTATTTAACACTACCTATAAAGATTAAAACCCAACTTACTTCATTAACCCAAAGCTTCTTCAATCACCATGAAACCCTAGCTCCTCCAACATATACGATCATCACCCTTTTCAGGTGGAATAAGTTGGGTCTTTTAATATCAAGATGGAGAAGACAATAAATCTTGAAGAAGCAAAGTGAAAAAGTTGGACAAAAGTCAACATGATGAAGGTGACTTTTATAGGAATGGGATGTTACACTCATCAAGGTCATTTTACATTTTGTATTATTATTTGTAATCTAATTTTGTTAATTTGATGATCCAAAGGGCTCACCATTGTAAAGTTTTCATTTAACTTCATTACATAGTCTTTCATTCATCAAGAGGCGTAGAAGCTTTTGATTTTTATATAAAAAACTTTTTGATTTTTAAAACAAGATTTTAGAAACGTTTTGAAAAGTATCTAATTCATAATTGCACTAATAAAATTGATTTTGAGCATTTAAAAGTATTAAAATCATATTTTTGGGATAATTGGCTAACTTATATGGGCCAATGGTGGACTAATACAAGTTAAAGTTGTTAAATTTAATTATCGAGAGTTTGTCGTAACATTGGTTAATCTATTGGTCTATCAAAATATGTAGTATTGGACGACCAATGTTCTAATGGCTAATGTATTTAGTGCTATAAATACATACTGGTTGACCAATGCATTGTAAATAGTCATTATAATGACTAGTTCTTTTCTCTAATGGCTATTTAGGGTTCCAAAATACTATAAAGAGATATTTTTCATTGGTTTTAGTATTAAGAAGTTTTTGGATGTTGTATGCACATATTTCAAAGTGTTTTCAATCATTTGAGCATCATTATGTCATATTTGTGTGAGTGGGCCATTTTGGAGTTATCAGTGAGAAACTTTGAGTTATAATATTTGGTTTGGGGAGTATATTATTGTACTTAAGAGTGATCTAAGTAAGATTAAGGTTCCTCTTCATCTTGAAAGAAGATTGTAAGAATGAATCCTCTTTACGGAGAAAAATTGTAAAAACATTATTCTTCACCTTGAAAGAAGTATATTGGAACTCTAAGAAGAATCTTGGGAGTGGACTTAGGCGAGGGGCTTTTTTATCGATCCACTATAAATCGGTTTACATTATCTCATCTCTATTCTCTTTAAATTATTGTTCAATTGTTTAATTGATTAATATTATGCAATGTCCTTATCTTTATTTATATTGATTATTACTAATTGAGAACATTAATTAGATAAGTTGTTGAATTTTTTAAACACGCAATTCACCCATCTCTTAGATGCTATAGGGATTAACAATATGACGTAACTAACATACGAAACAAACAATTCGTTGTTATCATAAACAAAAATATAAACCATGTAAACTTTTGAAAAAAAAAAGAATGCAAACCAAGTGTAATCAAAAGTCCATTCATTTAAAAATATGTAAATCATAAAATGAAAAATAAAATGAAAGCAAACAAAAAAATCATTTTTACAATTTTCCTTCCTTTCCCCTGTTCTACAAAAAGTATATAAAAATTAATGCATAGACCGTTACCAAAGGCTAAACCCAATTAGCTAAGTTAAGAGATGTATTAAAAAATTAACCATTTTTAAATGCTAACTGAAAAAGAAAAAGAAAATAAAGGCACAAACCTCCGCAAGCTTGCCAATTCCAAACAAATCAGTCCATGATAACCTCATAAAATAATTGATTACAAAAAATAAAAATAAAAAACAAGAATCAGACCTTGGCAAAGTATTAACCAGAAGGCTTGTCAAAAGTTCCAAAAAACAATGCAAACTCATAAAAGAACTAGACTAAAAAATCAAAATTTTAATAGAAAAGAAGCTAAAAATATTAAGAGAAATACCCAATGTGAAAAGAATAACAAGTTCTAGAGAGAGAGAGAGAGAGACAACACTGCTAGAAAGCTCTGCAGGAGACAAGCATGGGCTAAATTCTCGGTTTGTTACGATTCTAAATTATCGGTTTGTTACTATTTTACGTTTCAAATGGTAATGTATACTAAAAATAAGTAGGGGTGCTGGGTGTAGGACACCCCATCAATGTTGATGGCGGGATGGGAGGATGTGTACCCACCCCATCATTGTGGATGGCGAGGTGGAGCCACCCCGCTATTTCAAATGACGGGATGGTGCCAAGGTGTTCACCCCGCCGTTTACAATGGCGGGGTGGACCCTATGGTTTTTTAACTATTTTTTATTTTATTTTAGGGCTTAGTTTAAGGTTTTGTTTTTTTAGGGTTTAATTTTATTTAGGGTTGTCGTTTTTTGTAGCATAAAAAGTTTTTTATTTCAGGGTTTAGTTTTAGTTATGGCTTAGAACATCTAAAAAAATTAAATTTGAAGTACAAGTTTTATTTTTTATGTTTTTCCTGTATTGAATTTTTTTAGATATTTAAACCATAAATAAAACTAAAACCCTGAAATAAAAAACTTTTTATGCTACAAAAACGACAATCCTAAGCAAAATTAAACCTAAAAAAATAAAACCTTAAACTAAACCCTAAAATAAATCAAAAAATAGTTTTAAAAAATTATTTTAGGGTCCACCCCGCCATCTACAATGGCGGAGTAAGTACACGTCCTCCCACCCCGCCATTTACATTGGCGGGGTGTCTTACGCTCAGTACCTCCACTTATTTTTAGCATACATCATGGTTTGAAACGTAAAATCGTAACAAACCGAGAATTTAGTCACAAGCATGCCTAATTTACTCCCAAGCTTCAAGTTGTTTTAAGCTCATACTTTGCTTCAAAGGCAAAATCCTTTCAAAAAGGAGAACCGTAACATAGTAAACTGCTAATATGGACATAACTAGTATTAATGTTACAATCAAGAGGTAGTAAATTGTGGACATTTTTGATGAGTTTCTCTAATTCTCGAATGGTAAGCATGTGTATATTAGAGATTGATATTATAGTGAGGATGTATGTATACGTTAAAGCAAGTATTTAATGTTCCATGACATGTCTGAGTACTTTAGTTCCTTAATTCTACATGTCTGGATATTTAATACGCATTGAGCAAGAGTGTTCAAAAAGTTGTTTTTCTTTAATTTTAAAATCTCTTTTTATAATTAACAATAAAAGAAGAAGAAAGATGACAAACAGGAAGAAGAAAAGAAATATTTTTTAAAATTGTTCAATAGTATAATATTTTTTTACAAATAAAATTACTCTTTTTTTCATAGTTTACTCAATTTTAAAAAGCATGATAACAATTACCGTTTGTGGGTTACGTACTTTTATAAGTATTAGTAATTGCCGATCACCACCTCCATGTTTTCTGTTTGCCCCTCTGCGTTTCTTCTAGCGCTAGGAGCACAAAAATTTAGGCAGTAACTCGGACGACACAATGACTAGTCGTTGATGAACCTGACAAGGATATTCCTAAGGTTTTACATGTATAACTACAGCTCAACAAACATCGTGCCTCAGCATTTAGACCTTCTGTTGTAGATTTTTTCCGATAATTAAAAAGCTAAATTGATTATGTCAGTTTAACAATAAATATTTTCAACCAATTAAATTTTTAATTCGATTTTTAACTTTTCAGTTTGAACTATTTTAATAATT
>JAOQML010051497.1:0-10295 GCA_027568935.1 Erythroxylum urbanii
TCCAAACCTTCTTTCAAGTGTTATTTCATTCTCCATGATTCCAACACCTACAAAAACATCGAGATCATATCATCCATAAGAACTTTTAAAGCGGAACAATCAAAATCAAACAAAAATCAGCATAGACATCTATCAAAACCAATTCAACCATGAACATAACTCAAGAATTCAAGCAAACAAATAAGCGAACGAAACAACCAAATGATAATTGATGTCTATAGGTTGCCTCCCATGCAGTACTTTTGTTATTGTCGGTAGCTCGACTCTCCTTCTTGCTCATAGTGGATCAAATGGTTGGAATGATAACGATGCACAAATTGATCTCAAACTTTGTAACGAGGCTATCTTATTCTAAACTCCACCTTCATTTTTATTTTTCTTTCTTCGCCTTCTCCTACGTGTTCGTTTCTTTTTGAATGCATTTATGGAGTCCTCAATATTTTCCCATCCTCCTTGAGGTTTATGTTCCTAGATGTTCGTTGAGGATAGAGTGGGACTATGTTTCTTCTTTTCCACCTCAAATGTTAACTGCTTTTTCCCCACTCTAAGTACTAACTCACCCCCATCAACATCAATAATTGCACGGGCGGTAGCTAAGAATAGTCTCCTGAGAACCATTGGGGTCTCCTCATCTTTACTAATATCCAATATGTAAAAGTACACCGAAAAAACAAAGTTGCCAATGTGCAACTTCACATTCCTATTGATCCTTTTCGGTAAATGCACCGTCCTATCAGCTGTCTTTACTAATGTCTTAGTTGGTCCTGGCTCTTTTAGACCCAACTTTTGACTAAATAGATACAACATCATATTGATACCTGCTCCCAAATCTGCAAATATGTACTCTATCTTAACTCCATTTATACTACACGGAATGAAAAAGTCTCCTGAGTCTTCTTTCTTCTGTGCTAAATGTGGATTTTCTCTTGATATGTGATTGATACCCTCTTCATTCAACGCCTCCTTAAACATAAGCTTTGTTTGGAGTTGATTTGTTATATCTGTTATTTGGCTTAACTCCCCTTTCTTGGAATTCCAAGTAACATCACTTGAAGATGGCTTCCACTGAGCAAAGATTTGATGTAGAAGTCCAAGCTGTAATTCCTTATCACGTTCACTTACTGGTCTCCTAGAAAGGACTTCCAATTCTATTTGTTCTTTTTGGTTCTTTCCATCTCTCTCCCCATACTTGCTTTCTTTGTTCTCTATTCAAGTAATGGCCATGATTCTCTCCTTCAGGTTTGCCTCAGTGTTGCTTGGTAAACTACCTGCATTTCGTGAAGATAATGCATTGGCTAATTGTCCTACTTGTATTTCTAGGTTGTGGATGGATGATGCATGATTTATTAAAATTTGATCAAAATTTACTTCCATTCTCTTCTGATTGTGCTCTTGGTTTGCATACATCCTTTTGTGATTCTCTTCTTGTGCTGCCAGTTTGGCTACTAACCTTCATCATCTTGTCCATTTTACTTTCCAATGATCCGAATTGTTCTTATGGGAATCCTGGCAGTCATTGTGGTCTTTGTTGGTCACCTGCATTATTATTACTCCAAGAAAAATTTGGGTGGTTTTTCCAACCCGGATTAAATATGTTTAAGATAGGTTATCACCTCGCTGTGGTTGGCCTAGATAACTTACCTGTTTAGTCCCACTAGTTCCTAATAAGAAACAATCTACTGAGCTGTGGTTGTTCTCCCCACACAGCTCATATTGTGCTTGCATTCCCTTAGCTGCTGAGGTGGACGCCCCTTGTATGTTATTTAGCTGCTTTGTTAAGGCCATAATTTGAGCTTGCAAGGTAGTAACGGAGTCAATAGGTATCATACCTTTTTGTTCCTTCTGTCCTTGTCTACTCCTCTCTCTCAACCATATGCAGCTGTTACTTGCCAATTCCTCAAAAAAATCATGTGCTGCTTCTACCGTCTTCCTCATTAATGAACCTCCGGCTGCTGCATTAATTGTGCCCCTTTTGATCGGGTTCACTCCATTATAAAATATTTGAAGTAGGAATTCCTTTCGGAGGTTATGATGAGGACAGCTCTTTTGAAGTTCTTTGAATCTAACCCAAGCTTCGTATAGAGATTCTTCGTCGTTTTGCTGGAAATTTGTTATTTCCTTTATAATCCTTGTTGCCTTTATTAAAGGAAAATAGTTTGCGAGGAATGCTTGGGCAAGCTACTCCCAAGTTGTAATCTGGCCTGGATTTAGAGAATTGTACCATACTTTAGCCTGATCCTTCAACTTGTATGAAAATAGTCGTAACTTCACTGCATTGTCAAACATTCTGTTGAATCTGAATGTGTCACAGATCTCCAAAAAGTTTGCAATGTGGGCATTCAGATCCTCATTAGATAGCCCGTAGAACTACACACTGTTTTAAAGAATGTTCAGTAACGCTAGCTTTATCTCAAAGTTATTTGCTTGAACTATCGGCCTCGCCACTCCTTAAGGACTAAACCCTGGCCTCATGAAATCTATGAGTGTTCTTTTTGGTCCTCCTTGCTCTCCTTCTTCAGCCATATTTTGATCTGAGAAATTTAAGCGCTTTTCCCTTCTTATGTCTCTTTCATGCTTCTTAATGTTAGGGAATTTGTCTTCAATAACTTCTTTCACCCTTTGTGTGCTCCTTGTGTTCATGCACTTGCAATCCACAAGGTAATGTATCAAAACTCTTAAATCAACGTATTCTAAATTAAATAAGATGTTAAACAATCAATCCCTGACAACGGCATTAAAAAATTGTTGATGGATTATAAAACCTTTCTGCTTATTTTATGCTCAAAAATCGCAAGTGAATAGGTCGTGTTGTAGTTAGAAGGAGTAGATATCGATCCCACAGGGATTGATGCCCAAACACCATTCAATTTAGAAAAGGTTTTGTTTATGAAATAAAATTGTTTAATGTAATTAATCTGAAAAATTAAATTAAAATTGAAAAGGCTAATGTAAAATAATGGACAATACCGTAATTGCAAAAAGTTTGAATTCAAGGATTAGAACGCTAGAGATTACTTTTTCCTTATTCTGTCTCCCTCATGTTTCATTGATTAAATTATGTCTCATCCTAGATATCTGAATGTACTAATTACCCTATCTCAAGGTGTAACTATTTGTCCCTAGTTGAATTTACGGGAATCAATTGAACGATCTCTCAACCTACCTAATGACTCTACCGATTCAACTAGTTGTTACACTATCCTATGGATGATCAATTGACTAATTGAGATATCTCTTCTAATTATTCAATTGATATAATAATTGCTACTCTATAGGTCGCCAACTCTCGTTGTACAATCCTGCATGATTTTCCTCTCACTTACTCTCTCGATTTGTTGCAAGATGACAATTAAGAACAACAATTATCAAAGACACTTCATTAAATTCAATAAAACATAAGTTTTGACAAAATAATGAAAAGCAATCCCTAATAAGAAATTAGCCTAACATAGTCTCCATAACATTATCAACATCCAAATAATCCATCTTTACAAAGAAAGGAAGAGATTAAAATGGTAGAAAGTGAATAAGAAAACTCCTTCTCTTCTTTGCCAAAATCTGGAATTTTGGTGTTGATGTGCTATTTTGCCCAATCTTGATGATGGTCCTTGCTTTCAATACTGCCTTGATGTTCTAAACATGTGTTCTTCACCCAAGGAAGGTCACTCTACAGGTAAGTGTCGTCTCCCCCTGAAGATGGAGGCTTAATTCTCTTTATATAGTCCAAAAAATTAGGTTTAATGAAGCCTCGTAGATCATGTAAAAACTTTCTGTCTTGATTTCCCACAACTGTGGGAATTTGCCTAATTTCCAAGAACGTAGGAATTGGTCCCAGATGTGATCCTTTTTTCTTCTCTTTTATGCTCTCTTGTTCATTCTCCAACTTACTTCCTCTCCTTTCCCACATAAAAATAAGCAATTCTTACCCTTAATTAGCATCAAACACGTACGAACAACAATGGAAATCAAACTTAATGAAAGCATAAAAAATGAATCCTAAACTAGAACAATAAACAACAATTATACTAGAAAACACATGCCAATTACCTATAAAAACATATCCTAATGCACACCTATCAATATCCCCACACTTGAATCTTTGCTTGTCCTCAAGCAAAATAAATACAACCAATCATTTCTACCACTTCATTTATGCAAAGATCAAAAGATACAATTCCTCAAATTTAAGCCAATTCAAATATCAAGTTAATGCATATATCATGACTACTTTTTCATTGGTGTACATAAGCAAACTCACAATAGGCACAATCACTCAAAGATAAGTAAAGATGCATATATTAATCTTCCTCGTAATTTTCACTCATTTCGCTCAAGTGTTTAAGGGTTAATGTTTCGCTCAAACTTCCTATAGGAAACTACACTACCATAGGCTTACTAATCACCAATTCTCCTCTACAATGATTGCATGCATAAATAGATCAAAAGGACTTGGTTAGGTTGTAATGTGGTAAGGGTTAAGGTGGGTCAAAAGAAATGGAAATGGGTTAAGTACAAGCATAAGTAAAGTAAGAAGCAGATAAAATTGGCATAATCAAAACATACTCCGAGATACACCAATATAACCAATATTCTGCACTTATTGATGCTACTCACTTGTTCTTCCTTTTTCTTTTCTTTTCACTTTTTTTCATTTTTCATACTTTTCCTTTTTTTTCCTTTTTCTTCATACATGGCAGAACTATGAATCAAAACTAGCACTCTATATACGATGTAGTCCCTGGAAGAAATATACTCAACTAATATTGTACTTAATACTCTACTAAGCTTGTGAAAGGGTTGGTTAATGGGGTTTAAGGTTTTTTTTTAAGATTTCGGGTGTTTTTAAGAAACAAAAGGTTAAGGCTCAATTGGGGTAGTAAGGGATAATAACGGGTAGGTCGTTTAAGCTAAGGGTTAATACAAAAAAGGCTTAGATCATCTCTATTAAGCATGCATCCATTAGACTCAAACTGATTCAAAGCAAGTTCTGAAGGTAGTAACCTAAGGAAGTAACACTCAACAAGGAAATGAAATGGCTGTAAATTGAGTCATATTACTCAATCCTCACTTTGGCTTAATTAAAAACTCATTATGCATCTCTACGCTACCTCATTGTTCATATGACAATTTATGAATAAGCTTATGTAACCAACTATTTTTCATCACTGTATATGGTTCACTTTCTACTCAAATAGTCCAATTTGAGTTTAAGCATGCATTCAATCTAATTCCAACTACATGGCAGAATTTTCATGGCAATTTTTACCAAAGTGATTTAAATGTGGTTCCATTGCTAACATAAAACACATACAATATGCCTAAATATGCATCCTATTTAACAAAATGCAAACAATGCAATTGAGCAAGTTAATATCACCTCCCCACACTTAAATTTTCACATTGTCCTCAATGTGACAAAGAAAGAACCAGAAAAAGGGAAATGACATCAAACCATACAAAAGAAAATGAAATTAAACCAAACAAACGAACTTAAACAACGACTGGTATGAGAACAAACAGAAGATACTGAAGTCTAAGCATAATTAAGGAAGTTGAACTAAATAAAAGATATAGCATGACAACAATTAATATGAAATCAAATACACATATAGGAAAATGCATTCACACTCACGAAGTAACACACAAAAATTCTAAAAGGTTAAGAGAAAAGAAAAGCTTATTCCGATAGTGGTGGCGAAGGTGTTGGCGAGGGAGCTTCAAAGTTGTTCCTTCAATAGAAAAAAATGAACTGTTTTTTCAAACTAGGTTGCTCCTTGTGAACCTGCCGCATTTGAGTGCCAAGTTCATTTATTTAGGACATCATTTGTTGTTGACCAGAGGCGACCTGGTCTAATAGTTGGTGAAGTCGATCAATCCCGCTGGTGCACTTAATTCCTCCTCTGGTTCCTGAGCTACTTGAGATGTAGATGGTTGGGGAACAGTTGAATTGATTTGTCTCCTATGCTTAAACACGGTACGCGTTTGAGGATCATGAAGTTCCATGGAATGAGCCTCCACAATCTTGAGGTGCCTTAAAGATGATATGTCAAAAATATCATGGGGCGTTGTACGTACCTCTTCCAAATTGTGATTATAAAAATAAGCTATAGTGGTGACAATGTACCCCATTCCAAAATATGAACTTTGTTTATTAATGACACTAACAATTGACCTAAAGATTCTAAAAGATGTATTGATTTTTCCTTTGTGATCCATGCACCACAACAAAAAGATTTCTTTAGCCAAACATTTATTACTCTCGGTTTTATTGAACACAGTTAAGCACATGTATTTATGTAATAGTAAATATTTGACACTATATATTAAAGCGTCTGGTGCATTTTGTGAATTGAAATGTTCCTCTCGTGTTAAAATATTCCAATATGAGTTAGCATCAAAATCAGGATGGTCATCTGAACTTTTGTATTTTGAAAATAAAAAAGATGATGCATAACACTAAAATCCAGTTTATATGGAACACCGAATAATTGAAACCAAAAGACATCCATTTTCAGGGTACATTGGACAGTAGTGAAAAATTCAATTGTCATCATAGGATGAATATTCATGTCGCACCGTATGAAACTATTCCACCCTATATTGTTGGCTAGCCTCTCAATCCTTGTCCTTACTCCTATGTTTTCTAACAAATCAAAATCAAAATACCTAGGAGGGATTATTCCCCTATTTTTAAAATCACAAAAGCGCGTACCTTCTTCTTCTGAGTAAATCGAGAAAAGAGGCCAATAAGTAGCAGCTAAGTTTGTTTTACCTTCACCCGAGACTTATTGGCGCACTACATCGACTAGTTTTCGAGCCATCATTTTCTTTGGTGCCATTGCAGAAGAGAATTCTGCAGGAATAGAGAAGAGAGAATGAATTTTGACCTAGAGAGAGCAACAATCTTAACTAAATCTTTGTGTTTTTGAACGAATAATGCATAAAGACATGTAAGAATGTAAGATTAATGAAAAAGAATGAGAAACATACTAAGAATCTAGATGCAAATTGAAGATTTTTTGAGAGGAAGAAGAGAAAAAGTCTTGGGTTAGAGAGAGAGAATAAAAAATTTGAAAGAATAATGAAAGGAAGAAGAAGGGGGAAATTTTAAACCCCCCTTTGTATGGAATTCCCATGCATGTGGGATTTCTGGAAAGGATTGCCACGTCCGTGAACATAGGAATTGGTGATCCTTAAGCTTCCAAACCTTCTTTCAAGTGTTATTTCATTCTCCATAATTTCAACACCTACAAAAAACATCGTGATCATATCATCCCTGAGAACGTTTAAAGTAGAACAATCAAAATAAAACAAAAATCATCATAGACATCTATCAAAACCAATTCAACCATGAACATAACTCGAGAATCCAAACAAACAAATAAGCAAATGAAACAATCAAATGATAATTGATGTCTGTTGGTTGCCTCCCATGCAGCACTTCTGTTATTGTCAGTAGCTCGACTCTCTTTCTTGCTCATAGTGCATCAAATGGCAAGAATGATAATGGTGTAAAACCTGATCTCAAACTTTATATCGGGGCTCTCTTATTCCAGACTCCACCTTTATTTTTGTTTTTCTTTCTTCGCCTTCTCCTACGTGTTCGTTTCTTTTTGAATGCATTTCTGGGGTCCTTAATATTTTCCCATCCTCCTTGAGGTTTATGTTCCTAGAAGTTTGTTGAGGATAGAGTGGGACTATACTTCTTCTTTGCCACCTTAAATGTTAATTGCTTTTTTCCCACTCTCAGTACTAACTCAACCCCATCAACATCAGTAATTACACAGGTGGTAGCTAAGAACAGTCTCTTGAGAACCATTGGGGTTTCCTCATCTTCATTAATATCCAATATGTAAAAGTCCCTAGGAAAAACAAAGTTATCAATGTGTAACTTCACATTCCTAATGATCCCTTTCGGTAAATGCATCGTCCTATCAGCCGTCTTTGCTAATGTCTTAGTTGGTATTGGCTCTTTTAGACCCAACTTTTGACTAAATAGATATGGCATCATATTGATACCTGCTCCCAAATCTGCAAATGCGCGCTCTATCTTAACTCCATTTATACTACACGGAATGAAAAAGTCTCTTGGTTCTTCTTTCTTTTGTGCTAAATGTGGATTTTATCTTGATATGTGATTGATACCCTCTTCATTCAATGCCTCCTTAAACATAACCTTTGTTTGTAGTTGATTTGTTATATCTGTTATTTGGCTTAACTCCCCTTTCTTGGAATTCTGAGTAACTTCACTTGAAGATGGCTTCCATTGACTAAAGATTTGATGTAGAAGTCTAAGCTAAAATTCCGTATTCAATTTACTTACTGGTCCCCTTGAAAGGACTTCCAATTCTATTTGTTCTTTTTGGTTCTTTCCATCTCTCTCCCCATTCTTGCTTTCTTTGTTCTCTATTTGAGTATTGGCCATAATTCTCTCCTTCGGGTTTGCCTCAGTATTACATGGTAGACTACCTGCATTTTGTGAAGATAATGCGTTAGCTAATTGTCCTACCTGCATTTTTAGGTTGTGGATGGATGATGCATGATTTTTCAAAATTTGATCAATCTTTACTTCCATTGTCTTCTGATTGTCCTCTTGGCTTGCATACATCCTTTTGTGATTCTCTTCTTGTGTTGCCAGTTTGGCTACTAACCTTCATCATCTTGTCCATTTTACTTTCCAATGATCCGAATTATTCTTATGGGAATCCTGGCAGTCCTTGTGATCTTTGTTGGTCACCTGCATTATTATTACTCCAAGAAAGATTTGGGTGGTTTTTTCAACCCAGATTATATGTGTTTGAGATGGGTTATTACCTCACTTTGGTTGGCCTAGATAACTTACCTGTTCAGTCCCATTAGTTCCTAATAAGAAACAATCTACTGAGCTGTGGTTGTTCTCCCCATACAGCTCACAATGTTCTTGCATTCCCTTAGCTACTGAGGTACACGCCCCTTGCATGTTATTTAGCTGCTTCGATAAGGGTATAATTTGAGCCTGCAAGGCAGTAATCGCGTCAATAGGTATTATACCTTTTTGTTCCTTCTGTCTTTGTTTACTCCTCTCACTCGACCACATACAGCTGTTACTTGCCAATTCCTCCAACAAATCATATGCTGCTTGCACCGTCTTCCTCATTAATGATCCTCCGACTGCTGCATCAATTGTTCCCCTTATGCTCGGTTTCACTCCATTATAAAATATTTGAAGGAGGTATTCCTTTGGGAGGTTATGATGAGGACAGCTCCTTTGAAGTTCTTTAAATCGCTCCCAAGCTTCGTAGAGAGATTCTCCGTTACTTTGCTGGAAATTTGTTATTTCCTTTATAATCCTTGTCGTCTTTATTAAAGGAAAATATTTTGTGAGGAATGCTTGGGCAAGTTGCTCCCAAGTTGTAATCTAGCCTGGATTCAGAGAATTGTACCATACTTTAGCCCGATCCTTCAACTTGTATGAAAATAGTTGTAACTTCACTGCATTGTCAAACATTCCGTTGAATCTGAATGTGTCACAGATCTCCAAAAAGTTCGCAATGTGGGCATTCAGATCCTCATTAGATAGCCTGTAGAACTATACACTGTTTTAAAGAACGTTGAGTAGCGCTAGCTTTATCTCAAAGTTATTTCCTTGAACTATCGGCCTCGTCACTCCTTAAGGACTATACCCTGGCCTCATGAAATCCATGAGTGTTCTTTTTGGTCCTCCTTACTCTCCTTCTTCAGCCATATTTTGATCTGAGAAATTTAAGCGCTTTTCCCTTCTTATGTCTCTTTTATGCTTCTTAATGTTAGGGAATTTGTCTTCAATAACTTCTTTCACCCTTTGTGTGCTCCTTGTGTTCATGCACTTGCAAGTCCACAAGATAATGTATCGAAACTCTTAAATCAACGTATTCTAAATTAAACAAGATGTTAAACAATCAATCCCTGACAACGGCATCAAAAACTTGTTGATGGATTGTAAAACCTATCTACTTATATTACGCTCAAAAATCGCAAGTGAACGGTTCATGACTTGTAGTTAGAAAGAGCGGATATCAATCCCACAGGGATTGATGCCTAGACACCACTCAATTTAGAAAAGACTTTGTTTACAAAATAAAATTGTTTAATGCAATTAATCTAAAAAATTAAATTAAAATTGAAAAGGCTAATGTCAAATAATGGACAATACCGTAATTGCAAAGAGTTTGAATTCAAGGATCAGAATGCTAAAGATTGCTTTTTCCTTATTCTGTCTCCCTCATGTTTCATTGATTAAATTGTGTCTCATCCTAGATTTCTGAATGTACTAATTA